>CAMOHE010048779.1:0-11014 GCA_946598075.1 Artocarpus hirsutus | reverse complement strand
TTCGATCATTAGATTTAGTCAAAATCTAATCAACAGATACAACACAGAGGAAAAAAAAAAGGTAAAACTTCAATATATATTTAACGATTTAGAACAGAACACTCCCCTGATTTTTTTTTTCAAACAAAAAATTCTCGCTATTAAAAATTTGGAATAGAAAGGGGAGTCCACATGAGAACCAAGTAGCTCTATGGGTCCCAATCTCGGACAACGGACACACTCACACACTCCTCAATATGACTGAAGCTCTTTGAATGAAAAGCTGCTCAGGTGCAGAAGAGTACTTATAATATCAATAAATGTTGGGATTCAGCTAGGATCCACAAAAGAAAAATATGTTCATTTGAGAGGCCAATATGAAGAAGACCTATCCAGCGGGCTGTCCCTAGGGCTGAGATACCCACACTTGCATTCCCTGACACGATGAATAAAACTAAAAATACTATAATATATATATATATATATATATATATGATAAAAATGCTATCAAAAAGTTAGTTTTATAATTTTAATTATATTGCTAAACACTGAACAAATAATTTCAACTATGTCGCTAAACACCGAACAAATATTATATGTCACCGTCACAATATTAAATCCCAATCATAAAAGCCACTGGGTTTAAGAACACAGTACCCGATACAATTCTATATTTTATATGTCAATTTATTAACGGATTAGAAAGCTACTAGTGATGATGATCGCTAGAGGTAAAAGGAATGTTAAAAAATAGAAAGGACTTATTTGCAAGTTTTTGTTGTAATGATAGATCATCGTCCCAAAGTTTGGCTTCTCTATAAAATGAAAAAAGTAACGCATGATGGTTTTTTTGGGGAAAGTAATTCTTAATTTTTTTCTTTCGGAGAAAGGCAATTCTTGATAGTTAATACTTTGTTAAAAATTGTATGATCGCTTGGTTCGAGATTTCATTATTCCTTCACTATTTTCGCAACAGTACTTTTTAGCTCAAAAAAACTTTCACACACACGTATTGAAATTTGTATCTCGTGAAATGAAGAAAATGAAGGAGGAAGTACAAATAGGAACTTTAAGATTTAGGAAAATGGAAAATTATGATGCAACTATTTGAATTTAAATAAGACTAACCTAATTTTCTAAATATACAAGAGACGGGTTAGGTTGAATGGTTCTAGATAAATACATGCAATTTCAAAATCTATCAACCCACAAGATTGAGCTCCAAGAGCTTATTGCAGTGTTGGATCGTAATGGAAGAAATCGACACGAGTAATGACACATAGGGTGCAGCGTGCAGGGGTGACAACGATCGGGTGGCACAGCGGTGCAGGGCAACAATAGGATTAGAGCAAGGACGACAATCATCGAAGGAGAAGACAGGCAAGGCACAACAACGAAAATCTTGAGAGAAGGGAGACGGTGAGAGGGCACAAGGTTGACAATTGTCAGGAGAGTGTAGGGACGCAAAACCTAACACTGAGCCACGAGTGAGGTCGCAGGGGCGCAAGTCGATATTATCAAGGAAAATTAAATAAAAAAGTACTTAAAATTTTAAGAGGAGCGAAATAAAATTTTAAGAAAAATGAAAGTAATTTATAAAAGATTTTATTTACAATATTAAATAAAAAAGTTCAAGGTGTAGCTATTTATCTTCCTCCATGTGTAGCTCTACTCTTGTCGACCTACACGGTCCTGCCTTTTTACCCGTCCTGTAGTGACCCACCCAACTATGGGAATGCTGTGCACAGGTCAAAACCCAATGGGTCGGCGGAGGACCCGTCCCGTCCAGCGACCTGTTTATGTCAATCAAAAAAAGAACAAGAAAATTTTCAAACTTAGACCTAAGTTATGAAAGAAGACATAAGCTTTGGAGATTGGTGAAGTGAATTGGCGACGACTGTAGTTTTGCGCGTACACGGACACAAACAATGAAGAAAGAGATGTATATAGCAAAATTAAGATTTTTTTTTAATATGTACTCTCTCTCCCTTTTTCCCTTTGTAATTATATTTGTTCATCTTCTTATTAATTGACGTTTCCGTCTCCGACTCCTGTGATGATGATTTTGATCTTGATTTTGGTTTGAGAGGAAGAAACTTTAAAGTTGAAGCAGGTTCAAATGGAGGAAGAAACTTATGTCGCTCACCAAATGTTTTCAAAAGTCTCCAATGAAGACACTTTGTCTCTCTAATTTGCTGGAGAAGATGAACATATGAACACATATATCCACACATAGCAGTTACACGTACATATTTAAACACGGATAATATTATATGCTGGACAAATTTAATTAATTCTTTTCTAAATCAAAATCTGGACAAAACTCGATTATAGAGTTTTTTCTAATAATAATTAAGAAAACATGGCGGGTTTGGTATGACCCGACCTGCTTTGTCCCGCATTGCCATGCTTTTTGCATGGTTCTTAATCCACACCGCAACCTGTAAAGTGCGAGTCAAACTCAGTCTCTAGTTGTTTGTTGGCAAGAGTGTAGGGTATGGCTGCTTGATTAATAAAGTTACTCAAAAGGACGTTGTTGATAGTTTTTTTTTTTTTTTAGAACAAGGGAAACAGTTAATTTTTGAAATTTTTTAAAACAAATATCAGATTTTGAAAATATTTATAATAAATAACATGAAAATAATTTATTTATTATATAAATAAGAATTAATTATAATTATTTACATCTTAAATCTATTTATCGTGTAAATAAAAATTATTTATACTATAAACAATAAGGTATATAAATGTAAATTATTTACAACACTAAATTATTCTAGACTATACATATTTTCAATATGTGATTCTTATTTTTTTTTTTACTAGGTTGGTTGATTAATTTGACTGTCGTGAGCAGGGCTTTCATATAATAGAGATTTAGTTCTAATACCATATAAGAGTTAGGAAATCGGAAAACAATTGGTATAACTTTTCCACTCACGGGAGGTAATAGTACTGCAAGAGATAAATTTAATTAAATGTTTAAATTTAAATTCAAGCTAATAAAAACCTATCTATTATCCTTATGAAAATCGAGCTCATAATGAAAATTTTTGTACCAACACCGCAGAAATCATTTGAAGCAAAGGGATGTAAACTTCTTGCAACGGGTCAATATTCAGCAGTGTCTGCCCAAGTGATTTCCTCATAATTCAAATGAACGCAGCAACAAGACAACGGCAATTGATTCTCTGCCAAAAAGCAAAACCAAAACAAAAATACAAAACCAAAAACAAAAAAAAAAACAAACGACTTGTGATTATGTCAGTGAACGTTCCCATGATTTACGGCTCACGTAAATGTTTTTATATATACAGGTGTATATTTTTATATTGTTTACCACCCAATAAAGTATATATTCAGTCCCAAAAAAATTAATAAATCAAATATATAATAAGTAATAAAAAAATTCCATCTCATGAATTCCGATCTTTGTGCTGGTTCACGGGCACTATGAAATCTCATTTTGTGTCATATTCTTCTTTTCTTTTCTTTTCTTTTTTTATTTGTTGATTCCCCGTTTTTTACTCGCTATAATAAACAAGTGGATACACAACCCAAGCCTCACATCGATGATGGAATCACTGGTAGGAAAATCATGCACGTGAAGAGGCTACTCCTAAAGAGTAAAGCTAAACGCACTTATTTCCATCCAACCAAAGTTAAAGAAGAACCAAAAATTTAAAAGAGAACTACGTACATTTATTTAAGATCTTTGTTGTCCTTGTACTAACTAAATGCGCACTATGAATGATTGTTTTGGCAAATTGAGAATTTTGCAATCACAGTTCCAACATTTTTTACTATTTTAATTTTTTTAGTCTCAATTACAATCTTTTTTTGTCTCAGTTTCAATCCTTTTTAAGCTTATTTTTTTGTTCAAATAAATTAGAACTAACATTTTGATAATCTTATCAAACATAAGTTTTGAGTATAAATTATAGTTTTAACTCTTTTGTTATAACCAATATTTATTTTAATTAATTAGTTTCAACGTGACTCTCAAACAGAATGAATTGTAGCAATTGTGTTGACTGTTGACTGTTGACTGGATGAGGATATTGATTTTAGAGTATTCTTTAAAAAAAACCGTGGTCAAATCCCTTAAGTACGCCGGGGTTGGTATTGTTGCAATTGCTAATCACGACACCTAGAAATTAGGCCTCCTGGAACCAAGTTGGAGGGGGTGGGGGAGGAAAGCTACAAATAAAATAACCCAACCAAAAAATAATAATAATAGCCATTTTCAAAATATTTTTGCCCATTTAGCCTAAAAAAGCCTTTTCCAAAAATGGCGATATGAAAATATATGCAATTTACTTGATTTTTATCCAAGCGAAAAAAAAAAATCGTTGGCCTGTCTCAAATATACATAATTTGAGAGCATCCTCCAATATTGATGACATTAGTGCTAATAATAATAATAATAATAATAATAATAATAATACCTTCAATAATAATAATAATAATAATCACATCTAAAGTTTCGTTCTTTTTCAGTCTTGACTTACTTTCGATGCACATTTAATTATGCGTGGCCTACTCGTTTGTGTTAAAAATCATATATAGCATACAAATTAACAATAGTATATAATCGACAAAAACATCAAGAGTACTCCAATATGACATTTTCACGTGTGTACACATTTGGAAACCATTAATTTGCTGAAAAAGACTATGATTTGTAATATTAAACATAATGGAATTCTCAATTATTAGTGACTATTAATTAACTTCTTTTTTTGAATGAGTGCTCCAACAGCTAAAGAATCCCACCTAGTGGAAAATATCCCGAATTATATGTATTTTGGAATTAATTTATGTTTTCCCTTGTTAGAATCAAACCCAGTAAGATCTGCATTTTTGCAGTTCAAAGTCTAATAATTTACTCGTATATCATTCCAGACACTAATTTTATAAAGTTTTAATTACCTATTGTGGGTTATGCACTTTATTTTAAAAGAAACGAGGGATTGGAAATAAAAATGAAACTTTGTTTAGGAAAATAGTATCAGGAAATAGTTATAAACTGTAAGTACAATTTACAGCCCAAGAACGTAGGTTTGAACCAAAAAATATAAACCAATTATGTTAGTGTTTTTTAATTCATAAAATTAAAATTGTTATAATGTTTTCAATTCAAATTTTGAGTTCAAACTTATGTTTTCAAACAGACTCTTAATTAATAATAAATTTGTTTAGTTCAACGGCACTTCCTCTTTGAGGCTTTAACTATGTTCATATTGATAGCATGTGAGACTTGCATAACCACTTTCATGTTACTCATTTTGTTAAGACACAAACAAATAGTACATATCGTGAACTTGACTGACAAGCATATATCAGGGACATTAATACATCATGTCGTTTTATACTCACTCTGTTTTCCCTCACCATATCATTATAGCTAATATATGCTTAGCAGGTCAACCATGCAGGCTTGTATTATTATCACTATACCAGGGTTATTACACCAATAGAGGAAAGAAAATGAACTTGTTTTCTTATACCTAACTGCTAACCACGAGTAACAACTACGACTTTGATTTTTTTTTTTTTAAAACAAAATTAAGTTACCAAAATGGTCAAAACTTTTGTCATTGTTGTAATATTAACAATTGTGGTCTTGAAAAGAAAAAAGAAATACATATTAACCAATGTGGCAAGGTAGCACTCTTACTTTGACAATATAACACAAATAGAGAGACCAAGAAACAATTGTTTACTTTCCCATCCCAAGTACTAAGGCCCTCATTGGTTTTGTTTTAAAAATGTTTTTACACATTTTTTTTAGACAAAAATTTCAAAAGAACTCTCAGAATAATTTGTAAAAAAATTTTATTTTTTAAAATAAAATTATTTTCACATATTTTAAAAACACTACCAAACGGATTATAAATTTTGAAATTTTACTAACATAACATGTATCTTATGTAACATGATTCTAACCCAAAACAAACAACCCAAAAGAAAAGAAAGTACAACAAACGGAGAGTGAAGCTAACTGCGACCGAATCGGTTAGACTAAACAATAAGGCTTGTATTTGTACTAATCCTTCGGGCACTGCCACCATCATTAAAAAAAGAAGGCAGGTCTTGTTTGTAAAACTCTTTTTAGTAAATGATGTTTATTGTGTGTGTGTCTCTTTCTCTCTCTCTTTTTCTTGCTAATATAAAGGTTCAATGTTGTGGAACGTCAAAAGAATTTGGTCTCTAAAGTTCAATAAACCGTTTAAAAGAACAGTTAAAACTAATAATTTTAGTTTGAGAATTGTTCAGGTGAGAACTTTATACTGTTAGAGTGTTTAGGTTGTGTGGTTCGAACAATGGTTGTTGTTTACAACACTATAACATGTGAAAGTTTTATACTGTAACAACTTTTTGCTTTTTACTACAACGTATGACAGCTTTATACTATTTGATAATCATAACTATGGTTCTAGCTAATATTGTCGAACATCTTATATAGTTTTTTTTATTATAATATATAAAAATTTTATATTATTCATGATTATAATTAATGATTAAAACTGTTCTTCTAACCTAGCTATAAGTGATAATGATAAGTCTCTAAAAGGTATAATTGTAGTCTTAATTGTAAGAAAGATCAATCCTTAAATTATTAGAGAGAGACCCGATTGATCATCATTTGCCACCATCTCACCACCATGGGTAGAAAAATACTGTCCATCTAAACTGAAAGACGGTAAGACCGTGACTTACCACAACCATCGGTTAGATCCGTACTATGCGATTCACGTTCTAACAATACATGGGACCCACGAGTGCCTCCTCCCATTAGATTTCTTGATCGTCGTCTGAAGCGTTGGTGTGACAAAGTAGGTACGTGCCACGTGTGTCCATAGCTAAGGAGTTGGCGGTTGGGAATATGATGTTCTCAACACACAACTGTTTTCCTGTTTGGAATTATTAAACCAAAAAAAAGAAACGTATTTTCTTTCAACTATAAATACAGGTGGTGGACGGACAACGGGTTCAGCATTTTCAGGCGCGGAGAGAACTAACCAAAACCTCTTCGGATCCTCTCTCTCTCTAAACGGTGATTTCCATTTCTCGAGCTGCGATTTTTGTTGTTTCAGATCGTCGTTTTCGTTTCTCGTTTCCCTTTTTTTTTTGTGGATCGAGTTCTTTTTGGTTAGTTGAGTTCAAATTTGTTTGCCACATGATAATGGTTGAGCGGTTTGGTTTGGATCTGAAACGAGATTTTGGTTTGGTGGAAGAATTTTCAGGTGGTGAAATGGCGCGCAAGAAGATCAGAGAGTACGATTCCAAGAGATTGTTGAAGGATCATTTCAAGAGGCTCGCTGGCCGCGAATTGCCGATCAAATCCGCTCAGGTTAGTCTTATATTTCTTTTTCCTATTTAGCTTATAGATCTCGATCGTTAAGTTCAATGCATTTTGGTTATGGTGAGTTTCACGTTGATTGGCGACTTGATCTGCACTTCAATGGTAAGGATTTAATTAATCTGTTTCTGTTTGTGTGATTCTTGGTTGTGAACTTAATTTTCTGTGATGGATTTAGGATTAGGAAGGATAGTCAAACCTGCTGAGAATTAGAATGTAGACTTTCGATTTTGCTTGCCGGTAACAGGATTATTTTTTTCCCCAAATGTTAAAGAAGTAAATGGTGATTTTTGTGTTATGCCATAGATCACGGAATCAACTGATCTCAAAGAGTTAGCAAACAATGAGCCTTGGCTTTCGTCTTCCAAACTGGTTGTGAAACCCGACATGTTGTTTGGAAAACGTGGCAAAAGTGGTTTGGTTGCTTTGAATCTCGACTATGCTCAAGTTGCCACTTTTGTCAAGGAGAGACTTGGCAAAGAGGTATTTTATGTTTTCCCTCTGTTTTCATTCACGTTTTGGCTTGTTGAATCCTTTTGGCAGTTATAATTTGTAGCTTACTTGTTCTTTGATCCTCTTTTGCTTCACAGGTTGAGATGGGTGGATGCAAAGGACCAATCACAACATTCATTGTCGAACCCTTCATCCTTCACAATGAAGAGTTTTACCTTAACATTGTTTCGGAGCGACTTGGGAACAGCATAAGCTTTTCCGAATGCGGAGGAATCGAAATTGAGGAGAACTGGGATAAAGTAATTTTGAATCGGATTAGTATATTTACTTGATTTTTGTTCAAAAACCTTCCTTGATTGTGATATGCGTTTTTGTTAAGGCTCTCTTATGTTATCTTGCCTTGATTTGTGCAGGTCAAAACCATTTTTGTTCCAACTGGAGCTTCTTTTACATCAGAAGTTTGTGCTCCTCTTGTTGCAACCCTTCCCCTGGAGGTAACTACCGTATACTCAATTATATGGTAAAGTAATTTTCTTTCGTTTTTCATTGTGGTTTTGCAAGACTCGATTGTTTGAGGTCATATAAGCATTGTAGACTTTTCATGATTATCTCCAACTTGGATAGAGAAATGTCACTCTCTTATTTTTAGGGCGTTTGGATCCACAGTTGGAACTACAAAATGTAGTTCCAACTTGCTTTTGCTACAATGTTTTCTCTCATAAGTTTTGAATTGCTACAATATGTTTTGTTCCAACTCATTTCCCAAACTGCCTGCAAGTCTTATATCTTATGAAGTCATGTTTATTTCTATCACCTGAGTTGGAAACTGTTGACAAAAAGTTTGTTCTTCAATCCAGATCAAAGGAGAAATTGAGGAGTTCATTAAAGTTGTATTTGCTCTGTGCCAAGGTTTGTAAAATTCTTTAACAATCTTACAGAATAAATATGTCATTGGCAAATTCTTTGTTACATTAGACTAGTGAAGACAAATTCATCAGCTTTTTCTGCAATTTGAGATTAACTTCTTTTGTTCTCATTGTCAGATCTGGACTTCACTTTCCTAGAGATGAATCCCTTCACATTGGTTGATGGAAAGCCATATCCTTTGGATATGAGAGGCGAGCTAGATGACACTGCTGCGTTCAAGAATTTCAAGAAGTGCGTCTTATTTCTACATTTGTGGTTTATTTAAGCAGAACAAATTGTTAAAGTTAATGTTTCTAAAATTCAGCTTTCCCCTCAGTTTGACATACTTCTGTTGTTGCAGGTGGGGCAGCATTGATTTCCCAATGCCATTTGGAAGAGTCATGAGCCCAACTGAAAGCTTTATCCATGGGTTAGATGAAAAGGTAAGCACAGATGTCTGGGTCTGATAATGAGATTATGTTTTTCCGGAGTAATGATCGTTAGAAATTTCAAGCATTCTGCATGCAGAAACTGCAATTAGCTTTGATATATTTCTGTTTTTTAGACCAGTGCATCGTTGAAATTCACAGTTCTTAACCCAAAGGGAAGAATTTGGACCATGGTAGCTGGAGGAGGTGCTAGTGTCATCTATGCAGACACGGTAGGATTCTGGTCCTCAGAATGTTAATTTAATTAGCAACAATTCCTCCCTTTAATTTGTCATGAACTAATTGTCATTCGTTGCTCAGGTTGGAGATCTCGGGTTTGCCTCTGAACTTGGAAACTATGCTGAATACAGTGGAGCACCAAACGAGGAGGAGGTCTTGCAATATGCCAGGGTTGTGATCGATGTAAGGGTTCATCCTCTTTTTATCTTCGGATTACTCAATCATGTCATGTGCTAGACATAATTTTCATGTGTGGACTCCTAGTTTTTCAAATAAATAAAGTTGTATTGTTTCTGTTTATGGACTCCTAGTTTTTCATATAACTAAAGTTGTATTATTTCTGTTTATGCACCGCAAACGTCTTTACGAAGTTCCCTCGTTTGGCTTCACCAATGATGTAATTGTTTCTCTACAGTGTGCAACTGCTGATCCTGATGGCCAGAAGAGAGCCCTTGTAATTGGAGGAGGAATTGCTAACTTTACCGACGTGGCTGCCACATTTAACGGCATAATCCGAGCCTTAAAAGAGAAGGTGAGCTTAATTAGGTTCGAGGACAAATTTCAGTTTGCTCAAGCCTTTGATGTGTGAAGACTGACTCTAGTGGTGTCGTTACTTAGGAATCAAAACTTAAAGCGGCAAGGATGCACATTTATGTGAGAAGAGGAGGTCCCAACTACCAGGGGGGTCTTGCAAATATGCGGACACTTGGAGACGAAATTGGCATTCCTATCGAGGTCCCGATATCTTGACCAGTCTCAATGCTTAAACCTTGTAATCTTTATGAATATTCACAAGGACTGGACTAATATCTGTTTTTCTTTACATTGTTGCCTTATAGGTTTATGGACCTGAAGCAACGATGACTGGTATCTGCAAAGAGGCAATTCAGTGCATCACTGCTGCTGCATGAGTTACCAATTCAGAGAAATCTATCTATATCTTTCTACATTTTTTTTTTTCTATTTTGCAACTTTTTCTTCCTCTTCTTTGGGCAAGGTACTGCATTAAATTTTGTACCATTTTGTTCATGCTTAAACGTTAAACCTTGGGAAAATTCAAAGGCAGTTTTACATGTTCATGGGCCACCGTTAATGGGGGCCCAGAATGCGACGTATCTTTTAGAGAAAAAATTACAATACGTGTCTAAATTATTGTTATGAAATTAAAATCTAACACAATATTTAAAATATCTTAAAAATATCTTTAATGATATAGTAATTATCTTAATGATGTTACATATTGTACTATATAATTACATATAAATAATTTTAATAATATCATTATGAGACATTTATAAAATTTTTACAATTTAGAGTCATATTTTAATTCAATAAACGTAATTGAGTCAATTGTCTAGTTAACCTATCTTTAAGGTAACCTACCGCCCTACGACGGCAATAAAAAGTTGAAAAGTTTGGGCATTCATTTTGGTCATGGGTCATTAGTACAGTGTTGGGGCCAAGGAAAGGTCGAAGGTGGGGAGAGATGAATTGTTGGTGTTGTCGACTTGGCTCGTGCCTGGCAGTTAGTTTCGTTTCTTTCTCATTTTTCTCGTTCTTTCTTTCATTTTTGGGTGGTGTCAGAGTGATAGTCAACCTTTCATTTCACGTGGTGCAACTTTTAGTCATTTATAGTCCTTTT
>CAMOHE010048778.1:76335-91606 GCA_946598075.1 Artocarpus hirsutus | reverse complement strand
AAAATCAAGCTTGTATTGACTCCAAAACGGCTTCAAACGTGGCTAGAAATTATAGTTGCCGTGGTTGCAAAGAAAGCTTTATGCCTTATGTTTTTAGTTGGAAATTGAAGTGAGAAAGGAGAGAATGAGAAACTAGAGAAGAGAGTGGTGATGGTTGAATATATAGGCATCAAATTAATTGAGGAGCGGGATAAAATTAAATGAGCATTAAAAGAAAATGTTATCATGTCTCCCACGGAGACTTTTAGCAAATAATGTCAACATAATTGAAGGGACAAATGGGGTATGTTGTAGAAGAAGATAAAGGAAGCATTAAAAATGTGGTTGAGAAAACATATCGATGTCCCCTGGTAGTTGAGGTGAATTAATTCTATGTCTCCAAATGATAAGGATGCTATTTAATTGAGCATTAATGTAGTGGGACAAGGCTGATATAAGTGAGTGATAAGTAGATTTAAAATATTTACTAGGAAGACTTAGTAAAAATGTTAAAATGACATATTTATTTATATGATTTTATCAAAAATCATACCCGTTAAAATAACGGGTGTTGCACAATTACATCCGTAAAACAAAGTAAAATTCTTAACAGTTATAATAAAAAATTGTTATAATATAAAATTTTTACATACTATAATTTTTAAACTAACAACATCAGTTACAATGAAGTCTAAAAAAGACAACCTATTATTATCTGTTTCGGCCATTTGATAAAAAAAAATGATGACTTTGGCTGGATCTATGCCATCATATATATATATATATATATATATATATATGTATCTAACATACACTACAAATAAAAATACATATCGAAAAGTTTTTTTTTTTTAATATTATTCCTTTTCCAAGGAATGGGTGGTGCGTTTCTCGAATTAGTCTCCAAAGCAAAAGCATGGCATCACCATACTGAATTAAAGATAAGGCTTTTCATCAATTAATTAATTTCAATGATCTCTCTAGTCAATTTGTGATGTTATTCTAATCTAGGACTTGCACGTGTACATTGAATGTTAATACTTGTAATTCAACTCTTTAAAGTGGTTGGGCGGTCAATAGCAGCTCAAAGCGTGCCCATGCACATGGGCATAATGGCATTGCCCAAAACCTAACTAAAGCTCGACAAGTTTCTAATTATTATTGCTAATCCGACAAAGACTTTGGACATTAGCCTCGACGTCTGACTGAGATAATGTTTTACACCCTTTTTTTAATAGTTTAAACTATTTTTTAATTTAAATTTTATGAAAAAAATATCGTAGCAAAAATATTAAAAACAAAAAGGATTTTAAACTGTAATTGTCAAACGAACACGTTCAAATAAACTTTTTTTTATCGTATATATTTGAAAAATAAATTGTGAAACAAATATAAAGAGTGAAAAAGTTAAAGAAGAACATAGAAAATTTTAGAGAAATATTTGCCAAATATAACAACATATGTGGATGGAAATATGTAGTATAGTGGCAATTTCATACTAATTTTATTATAAAATGTAGAGTACGAAATCCTCATTTTAAATTGAAAAAGGAAAAAAGATCATCACATATGCATTTATATTCAACATTCATACTTTTGATATGCTTTATTTTTTGAGGTCAGATTTGTTGTTTTTATTTTTATTTTTTATTGATTATTCTTCCATTACTTATATATTATGTCATTTAAATACTATAACCCAGCTAAATAAATAGAAATTAAATATTAAAATGCTTAAATAATTAAAGTAGATGTCAATTATTGATCGGAATAACAATTATAAAAAAAAAGGAACAGAATTGAACCTTTTATTTTTGTTTATCAAGAAAGATTCTAATACTATATCCAGATTAAATGTTTGGCATCTTAGACAGCCGTGGAGAAGATTTTCTGAAAATTTTAGATGCATGCAACGCAAGGTGGTTGACACTTGGCATGATATAAAAGAATTTAATTCTTCTCTTTCCTGGTGTCGTTTTCTATATCTAACCTCCCCCAGAAAAAGAGTCAAAGTTTTTTTTTTTTTTTTGGGTTACTAGTATTCTTGTAGAGGGACCACTTTTTGATTGGCTTTTTTTGTGAAATTCTATCTAATTGTATAATGTCAGAGTGAAAAAAATGAAAAAGAAAAGTATTTCTTTTGATCGACATTTATTTTTTTGGCTACTACAATCGGCAATATATAAACTCTGCATTTCCCTCTCATGTCAGTACCGTTGCCAATTTGGCTAAATTCCAAAAGCTCCACTGTCATCGCTTGAAACTATCATATGAATCAAGCTGCGAGCCACAACTTTATACACAAGCTAGGGGTGTTTGAAAGAGTTGTTAGAATTAAAAATGTTAATTTGAAAATTGTAACATGTGAGAGCTTCATACTGTAATGATTTTTTGTTTTTTACTATAACTTCAAAGAGCTTTACACTATTTGTTGGTTGAAACTAGAGATATCAAACATGCCCAAGATAACCTTCCTCATATGAATTAAATAGAAATATATATTATATGCAATCTCATAATTTCGATGCCATATCTATCTACAATCTCTCGTAATTTCCTATGGCATTGAGGTTGTCCAATGATACAAATAATAGAGAGTGATGAGACTGTATTCCTTTTTAAATGAGGGTTTTGTTCTCGGAGACGGCACATAGTGATAAGGCATGTTTTTTTATTGTTGAATGCAGTAAAAAAAAAACACATATACGGCATATTTTACGGCTGAAACATAGAGTCCTACTAAAAAGTTAATATTTCTATTCTAAAAATTACCTTTTCAAATTTCATTAAAGTAACCCTGATTTAATGACTTTTTATTTGGTCATTCTATGTTACAAGAAGTACATCTAGAATATGAATTGTAGATTAGAATAGGTGTGCATGAATGATGAGCCCTCTGCTAAATTTGATCAACCTACAAAGAAACAAATAAGTCATCGTGGTCCAAAACACTGCGATTCCGTAAGCACCTTCAAGTGCTTTTTGGGAGGCCTAATCGAGCCCAGACGAACAAGCTCTTTTATGGGTTTGTATTCGACATTTAAAATGTAGTGGGCCTTTTGTCTGAGAAGGCCTTAGGCCCCATGAGGAACCCAAGAAAAAGAATGAAGGGGAATTTCAGAAGTACCTCTTTTAAAACTTATTTTTTATAAATACTACAAATATTTTCGTATGATATAACTTAAACAAATAAAATAAGTTGCAGTGTGATACAAGTTTTTTTAAGTGTGTTATGAATAAAAACTATATTAAAAAATATGACATAACATGTAATTTTCTCAAAAATAAATTGCCAGTTCTAATCATTAACAACATATACGTCCATGTCAACCAAATTATTACTTAATATAGAAATTATCAATTCTAGGATAGCTTATTTATTAAACGAATGATGTGATGTTTCGTTCATTGTTTACAACTAAAATAATTTCAATTCAAATCAGTTTTGTTATAATATTTTTCTCCTAGAATTTGAATTGCTACTTTCCTGTTTGAATTGACACTTCAAATCGATGGTTTATACATCATATAAGAATCTCAACCCAAGGACTATTAAACATTAAAGAAAAATCCACAGATTAGAAAAAAAGAGTGAGACAATTCATTAGTTAGGGACACTAGAATGAATTTCACATAAATATAAGTTCGATGGTTGATCGTGTAAGTTATCCAAAACTATCACATATGTTGAAATCAAGAGATTGCTTGATTTGAAAATTGATACAATTAACTTCAAATTACTAATTAAAGTAACTATATAAAAACATTAACTTTCCCAAATATGACATGTTTATTACACAAATTAATACTACTAATCTGTTTGGCTCATGTTATACCTTAATTTTTGCAAGTCAAAATTAGCCCTCCACATCATCGTTTAAAGACCGAAAGACTTAAATTCATCATCAACTCGTAGTTTCAAAGAAATTTCAATAGCCAGTCTTCGAGCTCAAAGAGTATTGAATAGCTAGCAATAGCTGCATAATGCCATTTCCATCATATAGTTACAGCTCCCGACAACATGCAAAGTTGGAGTCAAGTAGCAAGGACTTAGGCATCTCCACGAAGAACATGAGGTCGCAAAGAGCGACTTGAGATGATGATGAAAAACCACAAGGAGGAAACAACCAGTTCAGGCTCAACTATTCAAGATGGGAACTAGAGAGCTTAAACCCATCACTTTTTTAAAATGGTATTTAGCAAAATCAGATTCAGTTCTAAACAAAACTTTTAGTTATTGTTGTTTAAAGCTCTTACATGCTACAGTGATTTTTTTTTTTTTAAAAAAAGTCATAATATAAAGCTCTTATATGCTAACTGTCATGAACCCCGACCCAAGTGGTTACGTGGTGGATTAATTAAGTTAATTAAACCAAGTTAAATCAATTAATTGCATAATAAATAAAACATAATAAAATTTTAAACAAAATAAATAAAACAGTAAAAAACTAGTCGGGCCACACTGGACCTACATTTGTATACACATATAGTATCGACATATATATATACAACCATAGTCCAATCAAAGAAAACGATAAAATATTACATGTCTTAATTAAATAAGTAAATAATCTAATTAAAGACTCTTACG
This sequence comes from Artocarpus hirsutus, assembly GCA_946598075.1. Lineage (NCBI taxonomy): Eukaryota > Viridiplantae > Streptophyta > Magnoliopsida > Rosales > Moraceae > Artocarpus > Artocarpus hirsutus. Next base: position 87,036 of record CAMOHE010048778.1, on the reverse strand, counting down.
CTCCACGTGTTCGTTCGGTAGAGTCCCAATCAACTCTATGCTGTAATTCACCTAGTAGAGGGGCAATTTTTTTAAAACAAATAAAAACTGTGAGCAAAAAGCTGAGTAGGACTTAAGCTTTAAAAACATTAAAGTTTAATATGAAATTCATTATTAACACAAGGGTTATAAAATACAGTAAATTAACTTTATTGATTTTATTCTTACCATTTGACTCATTATTTATCCAGAAATAGTCTTAGCATTTTGTCATAGGAAAAGCCAATATAATCATCACCGTAGTGACCCAGTCGAATGTCGGGACTTGCCCTCAAGGTCACTCTCTACACGACCTGATCTCTGAGTATGGCATCTTGCCCTAATAGATCATTCTGAACAGTGTTTATGACACGTCCGGCTCTATATCATTATTTCAAGTCTTATATTACCTAGTTTTTTAATTTACATTCATTATGATCATTTCATCATCCAACAGTTACTGAAAACAGTTAAATAAATATATCATAATCTTTTCTTGAAAACATTTTCAAGAAAATACATCATGGCCAAAACTCCTTTAAAATCATGGCTACCAAAGAAAAGGATCTAGAGTCCTATCTCGTTATCCCTTACAAAAGCATAAACACAAACCCCGACCCGAAATACGTCAGCTCTTCGAAATCACAAACAACCTTAGATACTAACTAGATCCATCAATATCTAACTTATAGTGTCTTACCATGCTATGTTATCTCATGGAGTCTTAGTGTGCCTTTAATATTCACAAAATTATGTTGCAAGATCAAGGTCTCTATTCAAGTTTTAAACGGTGAAAACGGGTGAAAAATAATCATTTTTACAAAGCCCGGTCGGCCTATGGAACTTCCTGGTCTGGCTTATGGAGCTTTTACAATTTGGCCTACCAACTATCTAGACCCGACCTGCCATATTGCATTAGTTCAGCTTGCTGGACTTATAAATCCGGCGGCCTGTCAAAGTTCATGATTAGCCTGTCGAACTGTCAAAATCTGAAAAATTCTAGATTTCGAGCCTCGGCCTCTTCGAGCTTTCCAAGCTCGATTTGACTTGTGTTTCATCATTTCAAGCCCATAAATCATGCAGAAAACATACAAAAACAATCCTAAGCCTATTTGAAACAAAATTCCCAAATTTAAACTCAATTTCACCCTTAATTTGAAAGTCAAAGAAAAATGCAAAAACTTGCTTAAGTTGATTTTAGCTCAAACCAAGTTTAGATTGATGATAAAACATATTTCTACAACTCAAATTGAACATTATTTGAGCTTTAAGGAGGTTCGGATTCAACATTCAAAAGAAACTTGAAAATTTGAAATTTAATACTTTGAAATGAGAAAGAGAGAGTGAGCTTGCCTCAACGGGCATTTTTTGCAATGATTGTTGGTGGCTTAAGCTTTGTTTCCTTGCCCCAAAATCTACAAAAAATTCAGAGAAGGAGAGAGAGAAAGAGTGGCGTGGAAAGAGAGAGAAAGGAAGAGCAAGAATGAGAGGGAAAAAGAGAGTGAGGGAAATAAATAGAGGGTTTGGTTAAGTGGTTTTTAAACAGGAAATTATGTATAGCACATGGTTTTGACGAGAGAATTTCAACGTTGCCTAAGTTTTTGGTAAGGATGGACTTGTTTGGAATTTGGTTAATTGTTTTGTTTCAAAATTCAAAATAACTTGTAAAAATAATTTAAATTGAAATTAATTGAAAAATATCACAAAATAATTTGGTTAAGTTTAAATTACAATAAGGTACACTAATCTGTCATTTTATACTAATTATGCTTAATTAAATCTCTGAGTGTTACACTAAAATTTCAAATCAATATTCTAATTACACTTTTCAAACACTTTATAAGTGGCTCAAGGTGCTTTGAATGGAGAACAATCAACGACTAATCAGTACCTACAACCCAAATGACAAGGAATTGTTGGAATTATTTTATGTGGTCTAGCATCATTACTTAGAAGTAAAAATAACATAATCTGTCTATTTTTTAAGGAGTGAATTAATATCTGTCTTTGTTATGCAAATATCACTTATATGTCATTTTTTTAAAATTTCATATATTCAGAATCTTAAAATACCCTCTCACTAAAATATTATCATGTATTTAAATTTTTATGACAAATTTTCTTATTTTTTAAATAGTTAAATTAGAGAAAAAATATACACGTATATTTCTTATTTTAACATATTACATTGATCTATTATCATTATCATTCGAATCCTTAGAAAAATGAAATGAATATCATTAAGTATCATTATCATTACATATTATTAACTCCATGATATAACAATTATATAACCAATAAGATACACAAAAAGACTTAATAAATACTATATCATTAATTTAATTACATATGACAAAAAAAAGAAATATCATTCACTTAAAGTCTTAAGAAATGAATGTCATTGCGTATCATTATTATTATGTATCATTAACTGAATGATATATCAATTATATAACCAGTAAGATACATAAAAAGACTTAATAATACTGTGTCATTAATTTAATTACAACACCTTAATTTTAATTTGTCAATAAAATTATATCAGTAATTTAATTACAACACCCTAATTCTAATTTGTCTGTAAATCCAACTTATCGATAAAAAAATTTCATCTTTTTAGAGAATTTTAAAATCATTATTTTAGAAACCAATTTGAATTTAAGCAACAAACACCATAATTTTAAGGTTTTTTTAAATATAATGATATCATAATTCATTTGAAATCCTAAATACGTATATTATGGTTATTCTAAAGAAATAAATTAAAACTAACAAATATTATTATTATGGTCATTAATGTCTTTATACATGTGCATTTGGACATATAAAAAATATTTATGAACTACAGAGATATTTAATTCTACAAATAAAAAGGGCCACATGTCTCATTAACCCTATTTAGAATCACGTCTAAATGTCAAAGATCTTGTACAAAGCATGAGCAAGACATTAACAACTAATATTTTAGACCATACTGGTCATTTATAACATTTATAGGGCCATAATGGGATGAACGTATATATACGTTACTGTGTGAGGCCCATGAGTTCACTTTACTCAAAATGTTTTAGTCAGCCCATTAGACTGAATAACTCTCTAGTATTGTGGGCTTGGTCCAATAGGCTTAGGGCATATATTTGGAGTCCTATAAATACATCATAATCTGGTGGTGATGATATCTGATGTGGGATAGGAGAGACAAGAGTGAACTTATTACCCTCGTCACTTTGCAGTTCTATTTCATATCCCTAAATGTCCTGTAGTTATGATTTTTATCTAGGCAATTCGTGCTACCTCAATGGTAATTCAAACACTGATATAGGTATGTTTTTTATATTATTTTAATCATGCTATAATTAGAAAATAGATTGATGATCCTGGGAAAATTTCTTGTTATTGATATTGGTCATCTATGCTTATTAGTTGTTTAGTATTGTAATTTTTCAACAGGAACATCCTTTTAGCATTAGGCATGCCATGAAGTGAAGACTAGTCCATAGTAAGGATAAGTCCCTAGACGGTTGCCCTTAGCCAATTGAGCATGCATCAAAAATAGGTCGCAATAGCAACCTAATGGCGAGGTGTTTGATTACTATGGCAATGGGAATACGAAAGGACTCTGGCAATTAACTCATGACATCCACGAATAGGCCCCAGCATGCTACCCATAAGATAGCTCATGACATACCCAAAGGGCATTTTTGAAGAGCCAAAGTAACATCTAACATGGATTCAAAATACTGGGAGTAATTGTCTACAGAATCACACACAGTGGCACGAAGCTCCCGAGCACTAAGGCACAAAACCCATGATCTTTAAGATGTGAGAGGATCACAGGATAAGCATAAGAAGATGAAGAAAATGGGCTAAATCAGCTTGAGCATTTCGAAATAAAAGACATTCTACGTTAAGAAAGCATCTTGTAAGAGCGAGTTCGAGTGTGATATCTCAAAAATTAAATGAAAAACTCAGCAACTATTACAGACTTAAAGTATATTGAAACGAATCACCAAATTGAACCTTCATGTTTTTCTTTTTATTTTGATTCATATAAAGTGGTTATTTGATGTTTTTCAATTGGATTCAATACGGACATTTGATTCCTTCCAGATTGACAAATTTTGACCCAGCAACCCATTTAAATTAGTATGTAAATATATTGGGCTACTATATGATTTTCAAGGGATTTTAGCAGTCACTTTTATAATAGCACCTAATACTTGTTACATATCTATTTATCAAAAGTTACATAGGATGCATATTTTCAACTGACCGAATATATGTATCTTTAGGGAAAAAAAAAAACATAATATTCTTCTTTCTTGGAGCTAAAAGAGACATTAATAACAATAAAACCAAAATTTAATTTATATTTCCTAGCAAACAGGTAATTTTCGTCCAATAGATCACAATTTATCCAACTAGAACTAATAAAATGGAGAAGTGTCAACGCTTCAAAACGTCTTCTTAGTTCTCACCCAAAAAAAATAAAATAAAGGCAACTTAATGGGCATTAAAGACAATGAAATTTGTTTATAATTTGTCAAAGAGTCGGCCATTAGAACTATCAACATAGAAGTTTGAAGTTTCAATGCTTTACCATATCTTCTTACCAAAAAAGTGAATAATAAAAGTACCCACTAGCTCAAGTAACGATTACTCGAAAATTGAAGTCACATTTTACACGAAGAGAATAAAGCAAAGAAATTGACATCAATATGTCCTTGTAGATAGAACTTATCTATTAAAAAAAAAAAAAAAAACCATCACGCTTTCCTTCCCTTTCTTTTGTTTTACTTCTTTCTTTTTTTTATTTGATAAAACAAACTTTTGAAAGGTATATGTGGAAGACCCTAACTAGCTTGAGTACAACGAGACGTAATTGTGCAGGAGAATAAGCGAATTACCTCCTCGTTTGTCAATCCCAATTCCAACCGTTTTTTACGATTTCAACCATTTTTGTCTATAGCGTTTTCTCTTAAAAAGTTAAATCAAAAAACAATTTCAACTATAAAAAAGGTAGTAACTACTCTTGCAATTGTATTATTTGTATCAACATACATCTCAAACTTTGAAATGTACCTATTATGTCTTTTAGACTATGACATTTTTTTAGATTTACTCTCAACTTTGAAACATTTATTTTCTGGACAGAATTGTTGAGTTTTCATTGATGTAAGAGTAGATGTAATACTTAAGGTTAATAAATATATTTCACTCTGAGTAGATTAGTTGGGCATATATATTCTGTCCTCGGTGTAACTATGCAAAAGCAAGAAAAGATGTAGACAAATGGAAGAACGAACTTAAATTCAATTGAGATTGTTAAGGATTTAAAGAAATTAATAAATTTGACCTTTTAATGTACGGAAGAAGCTTTATTCGGTCTGAGAAATAATACATTTTATATTTCGAGAAATGAATACGAAATATCATACATAGTAAAAAGATATTACCGGTGTATTTTAAAATTTGAGAGATATTTAAGAGATATACTGACAAAAATAACACTCTAGGAGGGTTAATTCGTAAAATTCTTCAGACATGAAAACGCTAATGAAAGAAGACAGCTTAAGCCATTGGATTTGGCAGTTGCATAAGAATTACAGACTTTGGAGAAATAAAAAAAAAAAGAAAAAGAAAAAGAGAGACAGTCTTGGATAGAGACTTGACCCCACGTTTTTTTGTTAATCGTCTGCTTGGTAATGGTTTTCATTACATAAATTTTATTATAAATTCAATTATAAACAATATAAAACTTTCATATATTATAATAATAATAAAAAAATATTATAATATAAAACTTTATACCATAAATGGTGTTCGTTTTTATTACTTTTTCAAATACATGATTAAACTCATATCCAAGGGATCAGATTTGGACCCCACTCCGCACAGTGGACCTGTCTCCTCACTTAAACGTTATCTTTTTTTCTCTTTTCTTTTTTCTTTTTTTTTTTTTTTTCACTTCAACGTCATCAGCTACCCATTTTCTGTTCTTGTACATATTCTTCAAGATTTCCCAGATCTTGGCCCCTTTCAAGTTTGACAAATTTATTTGGAAAAACCATAAAAAAAAAAAAACACCCAAAATAATTATAATAAAAAAATTAAAAACAACAGAGAGAATAGAAACAGCTTGCCTGCGCGGGTCAAAGGACGCACAAACTGACACAAACAAGAACCTTTTGATTTTTTTTTAATTTCTGGGGTTGAGTTTTTCTCTTATATTATATTTGACTACATCGAAAACATTTGTATGTTATTAAAGTAAGATGTTCGATTATTTGTTTTTGAGAGGGAAAGTCGGATTGGTGGATCCGCCGTAGATGCTCCGGATCTGTGTCTAGTTGTTGTTGTTGGTGGCGGCGGCGGTGGCGGCGGTGGGATTTCTTGATTTCTGTTTATGGGCCGTGAAAGGACCTCCAGACACTCTGCTCCTCTTTCTTTTCGATTCAGACATCTTCTTCCCAGACGCTTGGAGGCCATGAAGTGAGTTTCATTAATCTCCTCGATTCATTTAGTACTGTTCTCTCTCTCACTCTGTTTTCTCTGTTTGATGGATTTTTTTGGAGATCTTCTTTTGAATGCGTTTTTCGGGCTGGTAATTTAATGCTTGTTATTTATTTTTTATTAGTGGATTTAATTTTTAGCGCTATAAAAAAATATGTTTCAGTTCTTAATTTAATGCTTTGACTGTAAAACATCTGCCTTTTTTTTTTTTTTTTGCGTTTTGTTTTAAATATGTGACAACTGTCTTTCCTTATATAGCTCTCTTTTTTTCATGGTTTTGTTTGTTGATTTCTTACAAGTTTAAAAAATCTGGGGAGCAAATTAAGCACTTGCTACTGATTCCATGGTACTTCCTGATAAGAATGATCTATTATTTATTTATTTGTTTATTTATTTTTGAATATTAAGATTGCTTCTGATTCCATGGTACTTCCTTATAAGAATGATCTTTTATTCATTTATTTATTTATTTAGTTATTTTTGAATATTAAGATGCTTATTGGTGTGCATTTTGTAAATATCTCTATTTTCTTCATTACGGAATCTATATGCCTAAATTGTTGGAGTGACAATTAATATTAGATGATTTATGTCAAAATGTTCGTTTCTTTTATTTTATTATTATTTTCTTTCAAATTTGATGGGTCTAATTAGATGATTTATGTCAACAATGATCTTTTTTTATTATTATTATTTTCTTTCAAATTTATTGGGTCTAGAGTGGCTCGAATAGGAGTCACCAATACATGAACACGGAATTATTCTTGTTGTGAATTTTTAACCTCAATTTGTCATATGGTTACATTCTTTCAAATTTGGGACAGATGTCAGAAAGTTTTAATATGTAGGATGTTTGGCAGTTGTGGTCTGAACCATTTTTTCAGTTATAAAAAGTGTAAAGCTCTTATATGCGTAATAATTAAAAAATTGCTTTAGTGTAAAACTCTCACATGTTATATTAAAAGCAGTTTTAACTAGTGGTTCTCATCACCCTGCCAAACACCTTGTAGACTTTTTTTCCTGTGAAAAAAGGTCATTTTCTATTTAGAAAATTTAAGAACTCTACCAATGTTGTAAAAATACTACCAATATTGGAACTTTTTTCTAGTAATTGAATCAGTTGAAAGTCAATTATATCCTATTTCCACTGACTTTGGAATAAGAGAAATTTAAGATCTGAAACATTTTTCTCCTTGTGTGTCATGAGTATGTGCATTGCAATATTCTTCCTAGTTGCTGAATTTAAGAATTCAGACCATTGACAGTCTTTCCAATGTATCTCTGCAACATTTCAATTTTTAGGACAATTAAGATTTTTGGGGTTTCCCTCTCCATCATCCTCATCAACTTGGCAGCTATAATGGAGCGTGCCGACGAGAATCTCCTCCCGTCTGTTTACAAAGAGGTCAGCGAAGCTTTCAGCGCAGGCCCATCTGACCTTGGCTACCTCACATTCATAAGGAACTTTGTGCAAGGAATTTTATCACCATTAGCTGGTGTTCTAGTTATCAATTATGACCGCCCTAAGGTTCTCGCAATGGGCACTTTTTGCTGGGCGTTGTCGACTGCTGCTGTGGGAGCTAGCCAGCAATTTATGCAAGTTGCATTTTGGAGGGCCGTGAACGGCTTTGGATTGGCTATTGTGATACCAGCACTTCAGTCCCTTGTAGCTGATAGCTATAATGATGGTGCGAGAGGGACCGGTTTCGGTTTGGTAAGCCTTGTTGGTACTTTTGGTGGCATAGGAGGTGGTGTTGTGGCCACAGTTATGGCTGGCCAGCAGTACTTTGGAATGCCGGGATGGCGCTTCGCTTTTATCATGATGGCAACATTGAGTGCTGTGATTGGATTTCTTGTTTTCTTGCTTGTGGTTGACCCAAGAAAAACTAGTGTCCCCAATAACGCTGCTGAGATTTCTGAGAGGTAATTGGCAAACTTTTTTTTTTCTCCTTCCAATAATTCTATTTTGATCACTTCTGTTACATTCCGATGCAGGGAAGAATTACTAGATAAAGACAATTCTAGCTTAGCATCAGTTTGGCTAGAGTCTTGGAACGCCATGAAAGCTGTCATAAAAGTGCAAACATTTCAAATAATTGTGTTGCAGGGTGTTGTTGGATCACTTCCATGGACCGCCATGGTGTTCTTCACCATGTGGTTTGAACTAATCGGTATGGATTCTCGGAACTCGAGTGTCAACTAATTTTTGTGATGCATTTCTAATAAGCCATTTTGGGATCACACATAGAGAAGCATGGATATGTGGGAATGTGTTCTTTATTTAAAGTCTTCTAACTTTCATTTCAGGTTTTGATCACAATAGTGCAGCAACTCTCCTTAGCCTTTTTGCCATCGGATGTGCTATGGGCTCGCTGGTCGGAGGACTAATAGCCGACAAACTCTCGCAAATTTACCCTCACTCAGGTCGCATAATGTGCGCTCAATTCAGCGCCATTATGGGCATTCCTTTCTCATGGTTCCTACTCAAGGTGATCCCACAGTCGGTGAATAGCTACCATATCTTTTGTGCCACTATCTTCCTGATGGGCTTAACCATTAGTTGGAATGGTTCAGCTGTAAATGCTCCTATGTTTGCTGAGGTAGTCCCCGCCAAGCACCGGACCATGATCTATGCATTTGACCGTGCTTTTGAGGTCTCAGTCTCTTCGTTTGCCGCTCCATTGGTAGGTATTCTTTCGGAGATGTTTGGCTATGATTCGAAAGCGGTGGATCCTGTGTTGGGGTCCAAGAGGGAGGCCTTTGCGCTGTCTCAAGGGCTTCTTTCAATGACGGCAGTTCCTTTCGGCGTTTGTTGCTTGTTGTATACCCCTCTGTATAGGATTTTCTGGAAGGACCGTGAGAATGCTAGAACGCCAGTGTGAAAGAGGAAGAGATGATTTCAGCAAAGGCATTTGATGCCTACTAGCCCGTGATTTTTTTTTTTTTTTTTTGAGCCTATAACGGTGATGAAGATTTTGGGATCATGGCTACAGGCATTTCAGGTGCGTATATTTTGTGCCCAGATGAAGAATTACACAATGGAACTTCAAAGACATCGAGTTTTGCAAGCATGAAAGATTACACGGTTTGTATACATTATAGGAAATGTTTCTTCATAGAGGCAGAGCTTGTTGGACTGAAATCTGAGACTGATTTTTGTATTGCCAGAATTACTGAACAGATGATAGACATCTTTATACAGCTCAGTAGGAAATGGGGATTTTGTTTTGTTTTGCTTTTTCATTTATTAGAAAATTACATGTTGTACCATGCTTTTAACAAATGTTTTTATTCATGTTATATTTAAAAAAGTTGTCACATTATCATTAATATTGCATGTTTGAATTATGTCACACTTAAACACGTGTGATATTTAAAAAGTAAGTTTTAAAAAATTACATTTATGAAAATTCACCAAATTTAGTTTACCCCCAAAAGTTGAAAGATACCTATTTCAACAATACATACTAAATTGAGATGGTTTACGTGATGTTTGGTACAAGGGTTTAAAGTAGTTTAAATCATAAGGGTGGTTTAAATTGATTTTTGGGGAGTAATAATTGAAACCGGTTCAAATCATAGAGACGATTTTAAAGTGGTCAAGACCATCAAAATTCAAGCTTTACTCCCTTCAAATTCATACAGTTTGAACCTCTTTTACAGTAAAAGCCATTTTCATGCTTTTTTTTTTATAAACCATAGTTTTTCAAATATAAGTTCTGTTTGAAACTTGATGTTATGTTTTATTCTCATTTAAAACATTTTACATTTTAAACACCAGTTTAAAAATACCGTTTAAACCATAGTTTTTTAGAAGTTCAAACCATATAACTTTAAACGAATCATTCCAAACCCACACACCAAACCATTTTTATTAACCACTTTCTAAAACTTGATGCACTTTCTTTATTAAAATTTTGTTGGCTTATTATGGTGTAGGTGCAGACTATTCATTAACCACTTTCAAAAACTTGATGAACTATACAGTGTACTGTTGTAGACGGAACAATATCCCAATAGAATATTTATCTTTTCACACCCTCTCTTTTAGATTAATTTAAAAATTATACTTTTTAGGTTTTTTTTTAATTTTATCGAATATATATCTTTATATTAAATTTAATAACCAAATTTATAATTGATTTTTACTTTTACAATGATCAAATTATC
>CAMOHE010048778.1:24570-76315 GCA_946598075.1 Artocarpus hirsutus | reverse complement strand
TAAAAAATTACATTTATGAAAATTCACCAAATTTAGTTTACCCCCAAATGTTGAAAGATACCTATTTCAACAATACATACTAAATTGAGATGGTTTACGTGATGTTTGGTACAAGGGTTTAAAGTAGTTTAAATCATAAGAGTGGTTTAAATTGATTTTTGGGGAGTAATAATTGAAACCGGTTCAAATTATAGAGGCGGTTTTAAAGTAGTCAAAACCATCAAAATTCAAGCTTTACTCCCTTCAAGTTCATACAGTTTGAACCTCTTTTACAGTAAAAGCCATTTTCAAGCTTTTTTTTTATCTTTATAAACTATAGTTTTTCAAATATAAGTTCTGTTTGAAACTTGATGTTATGTTTTATTCTCATTTAAAACATTTTATATTTTAAACACCAGTTCAAAAATACCGTTTAAACCATAGTTTTTTAGAAGTTCAAACCATATAACTTTAAACGAATCATTCCAAACCCACACACCAAACCATTTTTATTAACCACTTTCTAAAACTTGATGCACTTTCTTTATTAAAATTTTGTTGGCTTTCTTATTTAAAACATTTTACATTTCAAACACCAATTCAAAAATACCGTTTAAATTATAGTTTTTTAGAAGTTCAAACCATATAACTTTAAACGTATCATTCCGAACTCACGCACCAAACCATCTTTATTAACCACTTTCTAAAACTTGATGCACTTTCTTTATTAAAATTTTGTTGGCTTATTATGGTGTAGGTGCAGACTATTCATTAACCACTTTCTAAAACTTGATGAACTATACGGTGTACTGTTGTAGACGGAACAATATCCCAATAGAATATTTATCTTTTCACACCCTCTCTTTTAGATTAATTTAAAAATTATACTTTTTAGGTTTTTTTTTAATTTTATCGAATATATATCTTTATATTAAATTTAATAACCAAATTTATAATTGATTTTTACTTTTACAATGATCAAATTATCCTCAAGTAAAAAAGGAAAAAATTTAAAACTTTCAAGAAGTAAAAAGAATACAAAAACACAAAAAGGACCTATTTTTTGAGGGTATTCAATGCAAAAATACAAAAGGCTTAGTATAAAGTTTTTTTAAGTTTTTAAAATTCTCTTTTTTTTTATTTGAGGAAATTTTGGACAAATTTTTGGGTTAAAATTGATGATTGAATGAGAAAAAGATATAAATTTACATATTAAATCTATTATAAGGGTTTAAATTTGATGAAATTAAAAACCACAAATACATTGCTTCAATGAAAAGGTAACTAACCCTATCCTAATTTTCTTTCAAGATTATTCTTGAATTTGTCTTTGCCCGGCCGAAAGGGTTTTTGAAAGATGAGGACGTACGCTAACACAGGTACGTAAAGCATGGAAAATGGAAATGACTGATCAACATTAATTCTCTAACAACATTTGTATTCTTTCTTTATTATCTAACTAAACTAAATAGGATGATTTTGTGCGATTATAAACATTCATTGGATGCCCAACTGTCAGAACCTACCCTTGAAGAGGGACGTGTCACCCAACACCAGCGCCACCGCCGCGGCCACGGAATGTTCTAAACATAAGAACACAGACCCATGATACTCTAAAACAAGTGTTATGCTGGCAGTGGGGTGGCCTGGCTTAATGGTAGACTTTTGATGACCCATGTCTCGGCATGGCAATTTATTACCCTTGGGCCACCACACTTGGTGGTGTTACCATAGGATCTAGTGATAAAAACTCAACTTTTACGTCCAATACATACATTTTAATTAGTTATAAGTCATTTCAACTCAACTGTAGATATTAAAAGTGACTTTCAAGTCACATAAAACCTCATTTGAAAACGGTGACATTTTTCCTCCTTTCGTCACCAAAAAAATAAAACTCCACTTTTACAACGCAGCCCTCGCGTTTAAAAGGCATCCAAGGCATGGCAGGTTTACAGATAGGGGGGAGAGTTTGCTTACTTTGAGTAATCCAGCCTCTCCCACATAAAAATAACATATGAAATGTCTGACAGACAAAAGAGTGCAACAGGGTTTACAGTCACATACACATTCCCATTTGGTTTTCAGATGCCAAGTCTTTCAAGGAAATAAATGGCCAGCTCCATCCACAAAAGAAGAGAAAAAAATAAAAAAGAAAAGAAAAGTGAAAGATGAAGAAAAATGTACCTTGCAGATAAATTTTACAATCCAAATTCCATCCAAAAGTACATAGCACATATGACCATGGGCCTCGGTGCTTCCATAGAAAAGCTACACACAGCGTGGGAAGAAAGTCTGCCCCACATAGCCACCCGCCATCGCCCTTCTCACATTTGTTTCGAAAATCTTCGGGTTGTCCCTCAACACTGCCGCCGCATCATGATTCAGGGGATCCTCATAGTTCGGTTCCTGTTGTCAAAATTAAAACAGAAGAACGATATTCAGAGACCATACGGCAACAAACCAAACAAGAGCCAATATCGACAAAAAGTATAGTACCGTAAAGAGATGGTACAAGCCATAGATGATAGTGTTTATGTTTAGGACAGGTTTCCAATCTTCTCTTAAGATATTCAGGCATACATTTCCTTCCAAATCAATATTCGGATGGTAGACCTGAAAGCAGTGTTCGCAAAATGTAAGAGGAAACTTATAATAGATATGGTCGCACACTAGAAAGAAGTCATTTGAACATGAGAGAGAAAAACTATGAAGTGTACCTTGGTCTTGCACTTGACTTTTGGTGCCTCGTGTGGATAGATAGGTAAAACTTGGAAAGAGAACAAAAAAGTGCCTCCTCTGTAACAACCAAGGGAAAGAAACAAGAAAAATCAATAATAGTTTATTAAAGAAGCTAACAAGGAGAGAGAGAGAGAGAGAGAGAGAGAGAGAGATCGATCTTCCTCCAGGATGGGGAAGCCCAAAACTTAACGTAAGAACAGGAAAAATTTTCGGACAACAAGGTAGATGACTTCCTTACAAATAATAGCCTTCATCAGGCCGGATGGAAACCTCGAAATTCATCAGGTCATCCTTGCCATTTGGAAAAGTTATGGCACATGATTTTGGTAGGTTCAATTCACATATATCTGCAACAGGTCAGATATCAAATACAAACAAGTTATTCTGTCAAACAAACAAGATACTAGTTCACACACACACACACACACAAGAATGAAGAAGAAAAAACAATAAAACTAGCATACATTTTGGCATTGCTGCATTAGTCAACAAAAACCCCCAAAATAGTACGAGAAACAGAAAGGCATGCTTCTTAGAGTCTACGTTTCTGGCCGCAGCAAGGTTAAATGAAAAATATTAATTATGGACTAGATGAAATTTCAGTCATTCACGATCACAATTTGCAACCAGTTCATCCATCAATTTTGAAATTTTATTTGTAGTAGTAGATAAACTCGATTATTTCTTCAAACCTAAAAGGAAACAGATGAAACCTATGACACTAAAGAAATCATGACGCTAACTTGATCATCATCTTTACATGCATCCTGCTTCCAACGGAAGGACAAATCCAAACACGAAGCTGGAAATATACCTTCATACACTAGAACCCACTAACATGAAAATATCGTCATTCCAAAAAAGAAAGAGAAGCGCGCATGCACACACATACAGTTTTCTCACAAGCATAGAAGAGGATCACCTTTATGAAGACGCAACTCCCCAGCAGATTGCTTCTTGACTGGTGCCCCTCCATTGGCATTTTCAGCAAGTTCTCTCTGCTTCTCCTTAACTTTAAATAGCCTAATCATATCTTCTGCAACCCATCAAAAAAAAAAAAACCATCCAATCAGACCGTAGAATAACATGAACTAGAATAGCTAAAAAGAATATTTAATCAAAAAGAGTACAACCATGTCAAAAAAAAAAAAAAAAAAAAAAGAGACAATATAGCTTATGTTTTTTTTTTGGACAATAAAAAGAACTAAACCAGTAATTAGCTTCACCTAATAGATTTATCTTTGTCAATATATCATGAACTAGAATAGCTCAAAACAACAGTTAATCATAAAAACAGTACAACCATGCCAAAAAAAAAGGCAATACAGCTTATGTTTTATTGGACAATATAAAGAACAAAACAAGAAATTAGCTTCACATAATAGATCTATTCTAATCATATGGATCCATAAACTCAACTTGGTTCGGCTCCAACTAATAAAAAGCCAATACATAAAAACTAATGAGAAATTAAGAGTCATAAATTTTCATTATTCGAAACAAACATGTAATTTCATTACTTCGGAAGTTCAAATTAGGTATCAAAAAATCGAACGGAGCTTCATTTCATAAGAAAGATAAAAGAATTCCTCAGTAGGTTATATACAAGAAACTTAGCGTTTGCAATTAAAAAAAAAGTAGTAAGAATTTCCGATAAGGAATTTTCAATCTCCTTTCACGTGATTCAAAAAGGTCAAGTTTACAAAATACTTCATACAAAAATTACAAAAATTAAACAAACACGTCAATTTAATTGAACCCAGAAGAGAAAACAAAGAAAAAATAGCGTAATTAAGCAAATCAAGTCCTAAGTACCGATCACAAAATCAAGAATTGCCCAACTTAAATAACAGAAGCTAAAACCCAAATCACAAAAAAAAAAAAAAAAAAAGAAATGAAACTACGGAGGAAATCGAAGAATCCAATATACCAGCAACGGGTTTTTCCCCAAAAAAATCCACAAGAACTTTCAAAACATAATAGGAAACGACGATGAAAAATAGAAGAAACAAACCTGTTGGAGAAAATTTCCGAAAAAGAGATGTGGGTGGTGCTCTAGGTGCCTAAAAGGGGTTGGGCTTGGATTTTGGGGATTTTTGGGACTGGGAAAGAAAGAAATGGGGAGCGAGAGAAAGAGAGAGAGAGCGAAGGAAGAAAGAAGGAGAGACGGGGATTTGGGATGAAACGACGTGCGTTTACGACTGATTACACGGGGACAAGGACTACGGTGACAAGTCCATGTAGCTTAAATCGTACGCTCTATATTTGGGGGAAAACCGTGGGACTTCTTTGTTTACAGAGGATGGAATTTATTAGGCTCCTTTGCAGCCGCTGTTTTTGTGGGAAATCCACTTTCGTGATATTTTTTTTCCAATCCGATCCCCCTAAAAAAAATGTTTAAAACACAGCACTTTTAATAAATATAAAAATATTATTGTTTTTATATATTTAGATTAAGATTAAATAAATATGTATAATTTAAGAATATTTTAACTTTTTTAACTAGAAGAAATTATATAGTTCAAAAGGAGCATAAAAGCATGGTAGAATATAATAATAGTTGTAAAAAAGTGTTATACATTCTAATTTACCCTGTATATAGTGTACATGAAACATATCTGGTCAGTTTGGCATAGCTTTTTGCATATGCTTTTAGTTAGTAAAAGAACATACATAAAAGCAATAAAAATGCTATCATAAAGTTTATGATGTCTTATTAACATTTTGACATAAGTTTTAAAAGTGTTTTTTTGACAAGTCATATTTTATAATTTTAACTGTAAATTTTTTTTTTTTTTGGAGAGAGAAAGAGCTTCTAAAGAACAAGAAAGAGCTAATTGAGTTCGTTAGGGCCTCCAAGTTCAGTGAACTCCTACCACGGATGATGTCATTCTTGCATTTCCAAATCAAGTCCATAGCAACGGAAGCAAGCAAAAGAAAATCGGGGAAACTCCCACCAAGTTGAACAAGAAACTCAAACCAATCCGCCATAGAATGCCAACAGGAAGAGTTAACACGGAGGGACCAGGGTGATAGAAACCAAATGTGCTTAGCTTTTTCACAGTCCAAGAACAAGTGTTCAGTTGTTTCCTCCTAGGTATCGCAAAGAGGGTAGTGTTGATTCTCAATATGGAACATCGAGTTGAGTTTAGACCAAGTAGGAAGAGTGTTCCAAATGGCCTACCACCAAAGTATCTTGTGTCGTTCATGAATTTTTGCACCCCATAGCTTATTCCACAAAGGGCTTGGGAGAGTTGAGTTACTGGGGAATTGGCTGGCTCGGTCAGTAAGGTAAGCTGATTTCATTGAAAATTTCCCCGACTTGGATGGCAACCAACCCCACCAATCACACTTATTCGTGTTGGGCCTTATGCACATAATTTTTATGACCACCTCCAGATGAAACGAGGACAACAATTTGGTGAGATCCTATTCCCCTGAGCTGAGAATGAGATCGCAAACTCTACAGCATCCAGTAGGAGGCAGAGTCAAGGTCACTGGCTTGAAATCTTGAACGCTTGGTATCCAAGGATGGTCCCACACTCATGTATGTCTCCCATCTCCAATAATGCGCCAAGCACCTTTTTGTGAGCAAGTCTCTTGTTGAGCAGATGTTCTTCCATTGACTAGGAGCATGGGGGGTGGAGTGTGGGACACAAAATGATCATTCTTAATTTATTTAGCTTGAAAGACCTGCATACACAAAGAAATGTGGCTAGTTAAAACACCCCAGCCCCATTTCCCCATTAGAGCCGATTCATATCATGACTTCTTCGAATGCCAAGGCCTCTAGTGCAAATTTGAGCATACAATAAGCTACCAATGACAGATGCATAAGAGATGTTTTTCATTTGCGCCATTCTAATTCATTCTTTGGACATTGTATATGACTAAATTTGTCTCCCTTTTGAATTAAAAATATATATGTTGAGCATTTGTCCATCTTAAATTTCTCTAAAACTTTGTTAATATAGCCTTTCTGAGACAACCCCAACAATTCTTGTGATCTATTACAAAATATTTCAATTCCTATCATATAAGTTGCCTCACCTATGTCTTTCATGTCGAAATTCTTAGAGAGGAATTTCTTAGTTTTATCTAATAAACTAAGATTACTAGCAGCAAGCAAAATATCATCAACGTATAAGACTAAGAAAATAAACTTCCTCCCATTAACATTTATATACATACACCAATCAACGATGTTCTCTTTAAATCTAAACGAAGTAATAGTATCATTAAACTTAAGATACTATTGTCGGGAAGCTTGTTTAAGTCCATATATTGATTTCTTTAATTTATACACCATGTGTTCCTTTTCTTTACTTGAAAAGCTTTTCGGTTGGTCCATATAGACTTCTTCCTCTAAATTTTCATTGAGAAAGGCAGTTTTCATGTCCATTTGATGTAACTTTAAATCAAAATGAGCCACTAATGCCATAATAATTCTAAGTGAACCTTTCTTAGAGACCGGTGAAAAAGACTTTTTGTAGTCAATGCCTTCTTTCTAAGTAAAACCTTTGGCAACAAGTCTAGCCTTGTACCATTCAATATTGCCTTTAGAGTCGTGCTTGGTCTTACAGACCCATTTACACCTGACTCTCTTGCAACCTTCAGGCAATTCAACAAGGTCCTAAACTTGATTTTGATCCATAGATTTTAACTCATCTTTCATAGCATTAAGCTTAGAATCAATACTTTCCATGGCTTGTGAAAATGAAATTAGATCTGAAATTGGATCATTATCGATTTCTAAGTCAATTTCTGACTCTTGTAGATAAACCACATAATCATCAAGAACAGCAGATCGTCTTTCTCCTCAAGATCTTCTTGATACTATTTCTTGTAGTTCGGCTACTATAAGTTCTTCAAGTACAACTTCATTGTGAAGTGGTTGGTCATTCACTTGTTGTTCTTAAACATTGTTAGGCTGTACAACAATGTTAGGAACAATCTTGGAAGTCACAGATAGAGGTATTTCTACTCTAACTTTTTTAATGATGGCATTACGTGGTTCTCCACTCTCACTAATTTCACCATTCTCAATGAACCTAGCATTTTTAAATTCTATAATCCTTGTACTATGGGTAGGACAATAAAATTTATACCCTTTAAATTTTTCAGAATAACCAATGAAATAGCTACTAGTCATCTTAAAATCCAATTTCTTTTCATGTGGATTGTAAATTTTCACTTCCGCCAGGCAATCCCAAACATGTAGGTGCCTTAAACTAGGTTTTCTTCTCGTCTACATCTAAAAAGGAGTTTTCGAGACTGCCTTACTAGGAACCCTATTTAGTATATACATGGCGGTCTATAATGCATGCATCCACAAAGATAAGGGTAAAGATGAATAACTTAACATGCTCTTAACTATATCCATTAATGTACGATTACGCTTTTCTGCTACACCATTTTGTTACAGTGCATCTGGCATAGTGTATTGCGCACATATGCCTCGCTTTTCCAGGATTTTAGCAAATAGACCTGGATATTGCCATGACTCGTCATCCTTTCTATAATATTCACCATCTCTATCTAACCTTACAATTTTTACCTTTTTATTTAATTGCCTCTCAACCTCATTAATAAATACCTCAAGGGCTTCAACATATTAAGATTTTTCATGCAATAGATAAAAATGACCATAACGTAAAAAATCATCGATAAAAGTGATAAAATACTTTTCTCCACCAAAGGATGGAGTATCAAAAGGTCCACATATGTTGGTATGTATGAGTTCAAGAAGCTGTGTACTTCTTGTAGCCCTTTTCTCAGTGTGTTTGGTTTGCTTTCCTTTAATGCAATCAATACACACACTGAGATCAGTAAAATCTAAATTCAAAAGAATTTCATTCTTTACTAATCTCTCAATCATTTCCATGGACATGTGACCCAAGCGTTTATGCCACAAGTAAGCAGAACTTTCATCAACTAAACTCCGTTTAGTTCCAATACTTCGACGCATAGTTAACAAAGTTTCAGCAAAAAGATTATCAAGCTTTAACTTATATAAACCATCATAAAGGATTCTAGAGCCAGTAAAACTATTATTTTTGTATAAACTAAAAGATCCAAATCCAAACTTACAATAAAATCCTACTACATCAAGTTTTGATAAAGAAACTAAATTGTGAGAAAAAGTAGGTATATAAAGAATTTGATATAAATTAAGATAATGTCCAGTATCTAATATTAAGCGATAAGTGCTAATTTCTTCCACTAGTGCTTTATCTCGCTTTCCCATGTAAATAAAACTTTCATTTGCTTTTATAGGTTGGATCATAAGGAATCCTTGCATTGTATTAGAAATGTGAGTGGTTGAACCTGAATCAATCCACCAAGTATTATAAGGAGTTTCAGTTAAATTTGATTCACAACAAACTAAAGCACAAGGCTTACCTTTCTTTTCAAACCAAGCTTTATGTTTCTGACAGTCTTTTTTTAAATGCCTAAATTTATTACAAAAATTACACTTAACATTGTGTTCCTTTTTGTAGATTTGAGTTGACTCATTCAAGTTATGCAAATCCTTCTTGAACCCTTTCTTCTTATTATTTATAGGCTTCTTGTTAGTGCTCTTTTCAGCCTCTTGATTCACAAGATGAACGAAATGAGGTTTCTGATTCTTCAATCTCGTCTCTTCTTAAACAATCATACTGATCAATTCATTAATATTCCATTTATCCTTAATTGTGTTATAGCTCATCCGAAATGGACCATATTGTTCAAGAGGAAGCAAATTGAGAATGAACTGTACTAGAAAGAACTCATTCACAAACATCCCCAACGACTTTAATTTTGTTGCTATATTTATCATTTCAAGGACATGCTCATGCATGGTATAAGAACCATCAAATTTCATATTGGTTAATTTAGCCATTAATGTACTAACAAGAGACTTATCAGTAGTTTGAGAGTACTCGTCTATAAGTTTTATAAATTCCTTAGCACTTTCAGTTTTAGGAAGAGTACTTTTAATGTTGTTTGCTACTGTTATCCGCATGAACATTAAACTTAATCTTCGACCTTGCCCATACTTTATGAAAAAATTTCTCCTTCTCACTGCTATCATCAGTAATAGTAGTGGATTTCTTATCTTGAAGTGCTAAATCAAGATCCAAGACACCTAAGTAAAATTGGACTTGTTCGCACCAATCAGAGAAATTAAATCCATTAAATAAGAGAACAGATGAAGCATGAAAATGCAGAAAAACATGAACAAATACTACAAATATGCAAGAAACATTCATGCATTAATGCGTTGAGATGATTACATAATTAGATTCAAACTAAGACAATAACTGTATATTCTAGTTCTCCTTTAGGTGATACTAAGACATACAAACTATAAATGATGCTAATTAAAAATAAAAATTTAATTTAGTAATCATAAGTATGTCCAATAAAAAAATGCTTGCTATCTTTGGATAAACAAACAAAAATAATATGACATTTTAATTATAAACTATTATATTTATCAATTATAAAGAAAGCTAATCAACCTTTGGACGATTCCTAAGTTCTTCTAATAGATGAAATTTAATAACCCATGATCAATAAATGTCATTTCAATTATAAGCATTAAAATTCATGGATCGTTGAATTTTTGTTTCGCAATTTAAAAATTATTAAGCTTTAAAATTTTGTCACTTTAATAACTAACAAACTATAATTATATAATTTTAAAATTAGAAACAATAATTTTACTTGTTCTAAGTAATTAATTATGATCAAGTATGTACATGCATCAAGGTCATATATGCAACCTTCATTCGGAAGTTTCCATAAAGTAAGATTACACCTGTATGTTTTATTAAACAGATCCAAACAGTACATATCACATCAATTTCTTGTTTATATTTTTAATTGATAACAAACATCAAGTTATCATCAATGTATGCCATGTATATATCACATCAGTTGCATAATATATATTCAACATATATTAGATATGAGAATGCAAACAAAAACATTTATCTGCAAACAGTTTTATTGATAGAAGAGAAAGGCCTCTTTTTTTTTTTTTCTTTTTTTTAACAAAATCGAATACGTTTGTTGGCGAATTATAATTATGTGCGTGTATTTTATTTGTTTTGTAATTTACTGCTTAGTCAATTCGAATATATGTTTGTGATTTTTGTTTGTTCTTTAATATATATCCCTACACACACGCATTCAAAGAAACAAAGAAAAGTAAAAATTTATTGTTTCACCGACATAAATAATTATACTCTCTAAACGTTTGTAACCGTAAGTTTAGAATTACCTTAGTTGCATTGGAGATTATAAATAATTGAAAACATAACATTAAAGAAAAATTATGAGGTCTATAAACCTTAGTGCTCTTGATGCCACATATAATAATTTTAATATTTGTAATTTTAAAAATCTTAAAACTTAATAATTTTCACAGAGGAAGATTTAAAATGTATATTAATTCATGGCTTCAAATTGTAGAGAACCCATGAACAGAAATCGACAGAGAATAAAAACCTAGTTTTTCTCTCTAAACCCACAGTTATTACTTTAACGTATTTTTTTCTGATAGAGAAAAAGAATACAATTTATTGGATGGAGAAAAAACTAGACTCTTATTTATAGACCATCAATAGGTGCTTTTCTATCAAAGCATATATCTTTTCAATATAAACACATCTTTTAATAAAAGTTGTAACCTCTCATAACCAATAAGATTCTTAGCTTTTAAATAATTATTAAACTAAATAAATAAATCTGATAAATCTTATAGGCCTTTAATTAATTACGTGGGCCATAATTCTAACACCTTTCGTCCCACCGCAAGACCCCCACGAAAAATCTCTCATCAGAGCATCCATCTTTTTGCAAATCTCCGTAGGAAGGGCCACCAATTGCATTGCATGGGTAGCCGTGGGTTGTCACACCGACTTGATAAGTTGTAATCTGTCTACCTTGGACAAGAGCTTGGCTTTCCACCTACTAAACGTAAATTAGAGTCGATCAATGAGGAATTGGAAAGCTGCTCTCTTCCTTCTAGTAGTGTTCAAAGGCAGACCAAGGTGTTTTTGGTCTCAAAGAGGTCTTTGCACGTCAAGAATCGATGTGATACGATCTTGAGAACTCCTGTCAATGTTGTTGCTGAAGAAAGCAAAGGACTTGCTCAAGCTAATGGATTAAGTCGACCAGTCACAGAATCTAGTAAGAATTTCCGTAAGGCTTTTCTGACTGCTTGCCCCGAGGCTTTACCAAATAAGAACAGGACATCGGTAAAAAACATGTGATTTATGTTAGGCTCGCTTCGAGAGAAATTGATTCCGGTGATGGCCTTAGCCTCCGAGGCGGCATTGAGCATTTGAGAAAGCACCTCCATGCATAAAATAAAAATGTACTCAACACTTTTATAATCTATCTTCCTTTACTTTGACAAACATTTACCTACAATAAATACGCGCGATTTATACGCGCTTTTTTATGTAACGTCTTAACCCTTATGGGATACACCTAGGGGGGCCTTTAGCATAGTTAGGTTTCATACTCGTTATTTATATGTATCATTTCCTCTAGACACCTAGTGGCCTTGAAAGACTTCTTTACATCCCTTAACACTTGAACCTAAAACCTTTCTATTTATAAGGTTCTTAAATTGAGTGTTGATATAAATTGACACACTTTAAATGCCATAAACTAAATTACACTTAAAAAAACGTAAAAAGTTTAGCATTATACCCTTGTAGAAAACTCCTGAACACTTCATCTGATCTCCTCCTTAGATGTTGAATGACCTCAAAAGGACTCCTTAATGGCTAGATCAAAGAAATAGTTAATATTAAGCAAGAATCTAGAATTTGATAGCAACCCATTAATATAATTTGTATTTTTTTAAATGATAAAGTGTTTCTAGGGACACTACTATCATCACACTACACTTGAAATTCTTACAAATTAAATAATCAAGTTACTTGCAAATTGAAATTTTCTACATCTTAATTCGTGGTGGAAATTATCAAATGAAGTATTTAAGAATTTAGCTTTAATATTTACTATAGAATTTCAGAATGTATTGATTCCAAAAATCCTTCGATCGTAACTCAAACACATGAAATTTTTTAGAGAAATCATTGACTTAAATATGTAAATCACATTATTTAATTTTAAAATTTTTTCAGTCATTGTACCAAGACTGCTGTAAATTCCTTTTACATTTTGGTGGCCATCCATCGAATTCCTTGTCACTTTATTTTGAAGGATTATATTATGTTTTTGTTCTCTTTTTAATACAAGTTTTTTTTTTCTTCCTTTCTTTTATTCAAAACTTGGTTTGCATTTAAGTCAACAATGCCATAGTCTCCAACTACATACTTTTCGTTGCACCCACAAAAACATTCTTGATTTTTGCGATTCCACTCTTAAACAATGCACTAAACCCCAACATTTTACTGTCTCTTAAATTCCATGTGATCAACGCCATTGCATGTGGCCGTATGTTGGTCTTCCTTTCTTTCTTTTATGCCCAAAAACAAAAGCGGCATTAATATTCTTTGTTAGATAATCATTTTTTCCCTCTACAAGTACCAAACAACCAACTTTGTGGAACCAAACCCAAATTGGTTTTTTAGCCATTGCTCTATGGTCTAGTATATCTCTTTCCCAACAATCGGCATGATGTTCGTTACGATGTCGACTCCATGTTTCACGATGCCAAAAGCCAGCCTCTCCATCTTCGATATGACCAACCATTGAGCGGTTGAGACAGTTCCTTCGACATGGCCATCCACTAAGAGGTTGACACAGTCACCTAATTGAATCAATTATCTTTTGTGGTTATTTTCCTTTGCTTTTACTGTCACTTTTATTTTTATTTTAGATTATTTTATTTTCTTTTAGCAAATTCTTTATCTTCTTTTAGGATATTTTATTTTTTTAACAGCATAAATCTTTAACCTTTTAACTTTATAAGTTCAAATTCAATACTTTGTATTATCGGGTCATTGAGCTGGGCCTGTTCGTGTATTGGGCCGAAAAAGGTCCGAGAATGATCTCAGCTCGTATTACCTCATGAATTCTAGAAGCTTCTTTCCAAATGATACTTGAGAAAGATAAAATGGTCTATTTATATCCATATATAAATTAGAAGATTTCTATGATAGCGATAAGCACTCAAGCTGATCATAGTCTACCAAATCTAAGATACTCATAAGAGATAAATCCTATAAGAAATCATAGTAACAATGTTTAGCCAATAGGAGATTAGATTATCATGTATTTGAATTTAAAATAGGCTTAAGGAGTAAAGTATTGACCATCCCCAAGTATGATAAATAGAGGCCAGTTCTAGAGGACTGTCTAAGTTCAATTCTTAGCACAAACCTCTTATATTCGTATTTTCTTATAGTAAAAACCTATGATCAGAGAAAACACATAATAGAAGTAGCCTTTAATTAAGATAAACCACTCAAAATTCTTATGTCCTTGCTATTATTTACTTTACTGTTTTGTTTACTTTGTTCGAGAGACTATTTCGGTGAAGAATTTGAGAGAATCTTGTAAGATTAGTTTTTCTCGTCTACAATTGGCACTAGAAGGAGGGCCTGAAGAATTTTTTAGCCTTTTTTTAAAAAGAAATCTCTCAATTATTTTAATGGCGAGAATATGTTAATTGACCTCCGCTGAGGAGATTTATAAAGAAATAAGATGAAGTTAAGATGGAAAAGAGTTTTCAAAAGGTCTAGGAGAAATTCGACAGAGTTTGGCTTTGGAAAGTTGAAAATATGAAATGAGGTAAATCAGTTTTTGGGTCTTTTTATACAAAAAGCATCTTAGATATCAACTATATGATCTACAGCGACATCACTCCAACGACGGAAACAACAATCTTCATCAACGGCTACGATTTAAGCGGGAAAACACATCTTCAAAGTAACAGCCCAAATGCATGTCCCTGACACACAATGCGACATTTGGCATCCATGATTTGACAGCCTGATAACAAGGCAATTTCTCAGCTCCAATACAATCATTAGCTATTAGAAGCCCAAGAGAGTTCTCTAAGAAGATATTGACCAGTTGACCGTTCGATGACCTTAAGGCACTTCGGCTACCTACCTAAGAAGTATCCCGAGTTAGAGGGCAAATGTTGTCGGGTCTCCAAGTTGGGCTTAGTTAGGAATTGGGCTCAACAAGGCCCAAGAATGATCTTGGCCCATATTGCCTTGGTGTATTCTAGAAGTTTCTTTCTACATGATATCCGTGAAAGGTAAAATAGTCTATTTGTATTCATATTTAAATTAGAAGATCTTCAAAATAATGATAAGCACTCAAACTGATCATGACCTACCGAATCTAAGATATTTATAAGGGATAAATCCTATAAGAGATCATGGTAATGATGTTTAGCTAATAAAAGATAATATTATCATGTATTTGAATTTTAAATAGGCTTAAGGGGTAAGGCACCAATCATCCCCAAGTACTATAATACAGGCCATTTCTAGAGAGCTGCCTAAGTCTAATTCTTAACACAAACCTCTTGTATTCATATTTTCTTATAGTGAAACCCTACCACCCAAGAAAACCCATAGCAGACGTAGCCTTCAATTGAGATAAACTACTTAAAATTCTCGTGTTTTTGCTATTATTAACTTTATTGTTTTATTTACTTTGTTTGAGAGTGATTTTTTTTTTTATTTACTTTGTTCAAGAGTGATTGTTTTAGTGAAGAATTTTAGATAATCTTGCTAGATGAGTTTAGCCCATCAACACTTTATATTTGCAATATTTGCTGCTAATTCTCGTACTTTTTTAATTATATTTATTATAGATATTCTTTCTAGATGATAGCTTATTGTAGATATGCTAGCGTTTATGTATTTACTAATATCATAGTTGTAAATCTCATAAAATAAATAAAGCTGAAGATATTATTATTATAAATCGAATGAGGATACTAGTATTTTTTCTATTTTATTTTAGTTTATGTTCTTTTTATCTTTTTATTGAGGAATTTTAGTGGTTTTCTAAAATTTTTTCTGCCTACTTATTCAGATAGTTTCATAAATATATTTATTATCATTATTCTTGCTTATATATACTTTGGTAATATTATAGTCATCCTAATAATAGGTAATTTTGAAGTTATTATTCTCGTAAAAAAATAAAAAATGATTATATTTTAGTACTTGTTTAATATTATGTGATATTCTTCTATAACTCTATCTGATCATTGTCAAGTCTTTCTTCATGAGAGTTTTGTAGTTTATTCATTGTGAGAATTTCAATTATTTTTAAGTCCCTCTTTACGAGAGTTTCATGGACTCTTCATTGTGAGAGTTTCAATATTTTTGAATGTTTATATAAAGTTAGTTACTACATAACTTTTCGATCGGGTCAGCTATATAAGAAATTTTTAAGCAAAACGAAGCTATATTGTTGAAGCAAATACAAGACAAGTTTTACATGTTAAATTTTCAAATCATTTCAATAATATTGTTTATACTTATACTCATTAAAAATTATTTATTGTTCTCAAATTTTGTGATAGCTGCTTCATCTTCAAGAATATTTGGTCTCTATTAGTTTAAATCTCAATTTTTATGGAATCTGATGCATTGACAGTTACCCAAGTTATGAAAACTTTTTCTTCTTTTCACAAAGAGTTTGAAATGTTTTATTGTCATATGCATCCAATTTATTATCTTTTTTTTTTTTTTTTTCAGAAGCTAAGTTTTTTTCCAGTTTGCCATTATCATAGCATTTTATTTGATATGTTTCTTCGTTTATCTAGTAAACAATTTGTCTCTTATTTCTTTTTCCAATAACCACATGTAATTGATATTTATTTAAATAAGTTGCCGTCAAAGTTTAAAATTGGTACCTATTTCATGTGAAACGCACGTCGTTTGGGTGTTTGAAATTGTTGTCGTTTATTTCTTAAAAGGGTCATGTAGTCCTTGTTTTCGTGTTTGGTTATCCTTCGTGAAAGAAAACAATATGTTTATATAGAATCAAGATTTGCTGTCCTATTTTTACTGTCATTTTAATAAAATTTTGACATATAAGTAAATTTTTTAATCATTTTTAACATTTAGGTTATATTTATGTGCTTACATTGTTGAGTTTAAATGATATGGTAAAATTTAATTAGAAGGATGGTTAAAGGGACGAAAAAATGAAGCAACAGATCTAGACTCATTTAAGTCAAATGTGTTGTAATGTCTAGCTATTTAAGTCAGAAAACTATACTAATCTCATAAACAAAAAATGCATAAAACTTTATATGTAAAAACGACATGTAATTTATATGTAAAACTTTCACCACCGTTTATTTGTTATCATGTTGTATTAACGATAATTAACTTTATTCGAGTCAAAGAATGACAATTCAATGAGTGAATAAATTTATTGTTAATGTGGTAGAACCGATAAAATATTTGATAAACTCAATTTTAATTTATCAATTTTAGTATTCTACAATAGCTATGATTGTATACCTGAACCAATTACAGAGTAGAAAATTTTTGCTGCTTACTCCGTGGTTTGCACGATGAACTTTTTTTATTTGTGTTTTACAGGGAAAGCGACATGAAGTTCACATTGCACTAGCGTTACTCGAGATCACAAATAGACACGTCGAGTATTTATTATGTTTAGTTTATGTGATAAAACGACTTGTCGGTTTTCAGTAAATAATTTGCTGTCGTTTAAACCAGGAAACGACGTTTGCACCTTCTAAAAAACAAACCGTCGGATGAAACACCGACGGCTGTGATTACACAAAATGGTACAGTCTTTCGGTTTTAGCCAAACCGGAGCAAGTCTTCTTTTCCTTCGGTCTTCACTTGCTCCAAAATCTTCTAATCGTCGATATTTTTCGATCCCATTCTCTCTCTAAAACTCCTCCAAAGCCCTAGAGAGAGAAAGCGAGGGATTTCACAATGCGGAGAATCGCATTCTTGATCGCTGCGATCTCGCTCATCCCCTTCCTCTGCAACTCCTTCTCGCCCGAAAGCCCTACCGATCGGCGAATCCTCGTTCTTCTCGACGACTTCTCCATCAAAGCTTCCCACTCGATCTTCTTCCAGTCTCTCCAATCTCGCGGCTTCGACCTGGAATTCAAGCTTGCCGACGATCCCAAGCTCGCTATCCAACGCTATGGCCAGTACTTCTACGACGCTCTCATTCTCTTCTCTCCCACCACCGAACGTAAGTTTAATCCTTTGTTCAGTCATGGATTCTGGTTTAGGATTATTTCGCAGGTCAAAATGTGCTTCTTTTTTCTGCGTACAGGTTTTGGAGGTTCTTTGGATTTTGCAGCTGTTCTGGATTTCGTCGACTCTGGCCACGAGTTGATCTTGGCAGCTGACGTCTCTGCCTCTGATTTGACTCGAAATCTTGCCACGGAATTCGGGGTTGATATCGATGAGGTTCGTGAATAATTGTGATGCGTAGTTTTTTGTTGTAATTTGTGAAATTCTGTTGCGATTTAGATGTGTAATTTTTCATATTGTAGGATCAATCGGCTATGGTGATTGACCACACTAGCTATGCGGTGTCAGAGACTGAAGGAGATCATACACTGATTGCCAGCGATGATTTTATCGAGTCTGATGTTATTCTGGGAAAAACTAAGATTGAGGTGATATATATATATATATATATATATATATATATATATATATGCTTGTAATTGTTTGATGGGTACTGATTCAATGAAATGCACCAAAAAAAATAGTTATTCTGAAGTTTTGAATTGTGTTTATATTACATGAAACAGGCTCCAGTACTTTTCAGAGGAGTTGCTCATTCTTTAAATTCTGCTAATGGCTTGGTAAGGTCCAAAGTCTGCATTTAACCCTTTTATGTATGTTATGTAAGCTTGACTGTGTGGTTAAGTTGTAAAGTTTCGCAATTGAGGCTCTTCGAAGGTTTTTATTGCTTTGTGATGATTGTTTATTCCTTTTTGCGGGCATTTGATTTTGTTGGTAGGCTTTGAAAGTTCTCTCTGCTTCTCCTGCTGCATATTCTTCGAATCCAAGCTCCAAGACATCACAGCCTCCGTCACTCACTGGCTCTGCTATCTCACTTGTTTCGGTTATGCAAGTAAGTCTCTCCCTCATCTTTTCCTATATCTCTTTTTATTGCTTAAAACTAGATTTTTGTTTAAGTCGGAGTTTCGTATGTTTTGTTAATTATCAGAGTATGAGGCCCTTTAAGGAATGTTTTTCATCATTAATTCCTTTGTCTTTGCAAATATAACCAATGTGAAGACTATAAGCATGGCAATAACAGTCTTGAGGGTCACCTCTATTCTTGAATCTCGAGTTCCCCTTGAAGATGAATTTCGGCACTCAAAGTGGTCGTTTTATTATTAGTATTCTTTTTTTAAGAAGAAAAGAAATCTTCAGCCTGTTTGGAAGTACTTTGTTCATTCATTGTATGAAGTGATTAGCATTCAACGTTAGTGATAAGACTCTAACCACACACTCAGAAATTTCACAAAGAGTAGATTATTATTGATGAAGAAATTGAAGATTGCAAAGCATAACCTAAGTGAAATAGTATTCGAGAGACTATCCAACAATCCCTTGCTTGGAATCTCCAACGACTCTTCTCAAATTTCCCGCAAATTAGACCTGCCTTCATCAGCAGTTAAACCTCTTATTTATACTAATTTTAACTAACTGCTTGAGGGATCACTAGCCAATTGCAACAGCTTACAAACCGCATAACCAACTAACTATCAAGTTCTTTTCATTACCCCCACCCCACCCCACCCCACCCCACCTCGGCCCAAAGAAACACCTTGAATCAAAAAGTCTCAGCCAAATGACTTCAGCTTCTTCCTATTTGGGTGAGCTCAGATATTGGAACGTCGAATGGAGTAGCAAATCTTGAAGAGCCAAATTTAGCGGTGGTGCACCAAGATGTGATTGGAGCCATGAGAATGACAAATGAGAATTCTGTGGCAGCTGGGCTTTGAGTGGTGAACCCAAGAGGAACGAGTCCTGAAGCATTGGGTTTATGAGCAACAAACCCATGAATTTCAGATATGCCCACTCCAAATTTTCCAGATCCAGCTCCATGCACACTGAAATCACGAATTTTAGGTCTGCCCGCTCCTATTTCTCCCGACCCAGCGCCAGCTACACCATACCCAGTCCTAATCTTGCTGGAATTTCTAGACCCAGCCCCAGTTGTACTGGAATTAGACCCAATGTTGCTGCAATCGTAAGACCGAGTCCAAATCCAAGCAGAATTTGGATCCCAGCCCCAATTTCACTGGAACCACAAAACTAAGAAATTTAACAAAGAATAGAACTTTATTGATGAAGAAATTGAAAGATTGCAAAAGAAAACCCTCGTTGAGATAGTATTCAAGGGCCTATCTAACTCTCCCTTGCTCCTCAAATTTCCCACAAATCAGACTTGCCTTCATCAGCCACGAAACCTGTTACTTATACTAATTCTTAACTAACTGCTTAAGAGACTACTAATTAATTGCAACTGCTAATTAACCACAAAACCAACTAACTATCAAGTTTTATGAGTTAGTTAAAAGCTAGGATATGATACCTGAAAAAGGAATAGGGGCAAATCTTCATGGTTGTTCGTTTATTCAAGAACAAAGTGGATGCATGTTTTTACATATTTTACTCATTGAATTGATGGAAAGCGTTTCATTTTGTTTAATGCAGGCTAGAAACAATGCTCGGATAGTGGTCTCAGGATCTTTAGATTTATTCAGTAACCGGTATGTATATTAGTGGCTACCATTTTTTCCCGAAATTTCTGACACTAAGCACTTGTAACCTATGGAATTTGCTTCTGTGTCATGCAGATTTTTCGTTTCAGCAGTGCAGAAGGCTGGGAGCGCGCATAAGTGAGTGAAGCCAGAACTATCTTCTTAGTGTCATTTGTCTTTGTATTCTTTTTGTCTATAAGTCTATCTTTCTGTTATCCGCATGATATAACCAAAATTTCCATGTATAAGTTTAGTTCAGCAATAGTAGTTACCTGCACTAATTGACTGTTTTTCCCAAAGACGTACATGAGAAAAAACACTCATGCATACTTGGTGAAGAACTGAATATTAGTTTTGTCTTCTTTCTAAAAGCTAAATAAAGCTGGAACTCTCAGACAAATGGCTGAATATTTTTTTTGAGAATGTAGGTATATACATTTATAATAAATGCATATTTTCTCAAGTCTTATCTCACAAAGAAGTTTGTATCACTTATTCTGTTCTTGTTTTTTGGGTTGTGAAACAGCATAATAGGATTTTTTTTAATTGCTTGTCTAGAGATATACTCTGTCTTTTCACCAACGCCTTTTTTTTTTTCATGTTACCTTCAATATTTGTCCAAATGTGATACTGGAGGCATCATGCTAATGTTATGTCAAACTTGTTTTTTATAGATATGAAAAATCTGGCAACAAACAGTTTGTGACTGAACTAAGCAAATGGGTGTTCCATGAAAGGGGTCATCTAAAGGTCTGCTTTTGTGCCCGTTTTAGAAACTTATATCTTCCCAGTTCGGTTTGATATGCTCTTTCTATTCGTCCTTTTCTGGTGCTTCATCTTCAGTTGAATCAGTTCAACATATAATTTCATGTTCTTATCAGGCTGTCAACATTAAACACCACAAAGTTGGAGAAACAGATGAACCTGCAATGTATAGGATTAAGGACGACCTGGTATGTGCTTTTGATGGTGGTTTTGTTTTTGTTATTCTTTTGTTTTGTTTTCTTTTGTTTTCTTTTTTTTCTTTTCTTCTTTTTTGTTTGTCTGCTTATATAAATCTACATGTGTGTGCTCATGCTTACTTTGCTTTTACGTGGGAATAGACATACATGTGTATGTGTATCTGATTCTTGTTTAAACATTCTCTGTATGGCCAAAGAAGGGTGTAGCCTTGATCCCTTGTCTAATTTTATCTGGTAACAGGATTTCTCTGTTGAGATTTTCGAGTGGTCTGGAAAGAGCTGGGAACCATATGTGGCTAACGATGTACAGGTTCAATTCTACATGATGAGCCCTTATGTATTGAAAACTCTAGTGACTGACCAGAAGGTATTCTTATCCTAGCGCCAACCGTACCCGATCCTGTTGTAATTTTATAAATACGAAAATCACACTTTATATACCTTGCTTCACAGGGACTATATTCCACGTCATTTAAGGTACCAGATGTCTATGGCGTATTCCAGTTCAAGGTCGAATATCAAAAGCTTGGATACACTACGATATCCCTTTCCAAACAGGTCTGTTGTTGGCTAGTGCATTAAAAACGTACCTTTACGATTTCTGCTGGAAAAAGTTGAACTAGCCCTTTTGGGAATATGGTTTTAACAAAAAAGTTTTGGTTCAAACCAAATTTACTATAATATTTTCTCTCACCAAAAATTTGAATTGCTACAATAGGTTTAAACCTTTAGCTCACACTTCTAGCATTTTAAGAGCGCGGTTGGAACTATATTTTATGGTTCTAACCAAAATTGCTACAGTGTTCTTTCATAAAATTTAAACAAAAAAGTTGGTTAGAACCACAAGATGTGGTTCCAACTGCATTTCTAAATGGCCTATATGTTCCCAAGTGGAATATTGGTTTAGGAACATTGGAGCCATTTCATTGCAAGGTGCTAAATATTGGCCCGAATTGAGCTTAACACCTTAATTAAATTTTGCAGATCCCTGTACGGCCTTTCAAACACAACGAATACGAACGATTCATAACCACTGCTTTTCCCTATTACGGAGCTTCTTTTACTATGGTACACCTCGCCCTCTCTTTCTTTTCTTTCCTTCATTTTGTATTTAATTTATCGATGGATATGTGCTGAATCCTTGAATCTAATCTCGCAGATGGCTGGGTTCTTCATCTTTAGCATCGTCTTTTTATACCATAAGTAAAACCCATCAGGGATTGTTTTAAGTTATTTGAGGAACTCTTTACCTTAGGTACATGGATATTGTTTGAAAGGTAGTTGAGGCATAGATCGAAATGTGTCAAATTTTGTTTCACAGATCGCTACACGTTACTGTTTTTCGTACTTATAATTGGTTCTTTTTGCCGACATAACTATTTCGATTTTGTGCTGGCCAACGCAAAAATTGTTGGAGGAACCACAAAAAATAGCTGGTGCGATTGGATTCTACTAGATTGCATCTTTGCTTTAACTTCTTTTAAATTTAAATGACACATAAAAACAATTCGATGGTTGGTGCCTTTTGACTGGAAAAAGGAGTGAATAATTCATTGCCATGTTGTTCATATGTTTATCGAAACATGTTTTTCACGTCTTAATCGTGGTTGGAGTTGTTAACAAATAATATACTCAACCTTAAATTTTCTTTTGTTCATATTTTGTTCTCTGTTTCATATCCGAAAGAAACATTTTAACAACCACGCTTTCAACTTCGCTTGTCGCTGGATTTTGTTTGTCACGATTGCATGACAACTGTCATCAAATGCATGATGTGGGCAGCTTGAAAGCTTTGATGTCTACTTTGGGTTGCTAAGAGAAGTACACTTGGAGGAAATTACAAGAAAGAAAATCTGTCATTATTTTTGGTATAGGAGGGGGAAAGAAAGAGTTCTACACCTTTAGATCATTGCCTTAAAAAATTAGATTAAAAAGTATAGAATAATTTAACCTAATCAAATATTTACAACTTGTTTGCCACTCGAGTTCTAACCAATTATGGTATAAAGCTCTTAGCTGTTACATTGAAAAGCAAAAAATTGTTACAATGTAAAGCTCTCATATGTTACAGTTTTTAAAGCGTTTGATGTTTAACAACTTTTGAAGTTTGTAAATTAGAGGTTTTTTCTTGCTCAAGAAAAAAATCCATGAAATATAAACTTTAAATAAGCATATAATTTAGAGTTTATATGCTTATTTAAATTTATAAATATTAATTTTTGCTCTTTTTTTGAAACATAGTTATAATATATTAAAAAGATCATATGCATAGGTCAACGAGAGGTGGAGAGCAGAGAGTAAATGTACAAAAGCCTTACGCTAAAAACTGATGGGACCAATCCGAATCAAACCAAAACAAACTGATTTCAATGGGATTGGATGATACACGACTATAGGATTTGATTGGATGAAACTTCTAAAAATCAAATTTTGATTGGATTGATGTTATATAACTAAAATAGATTGGATTGGGTTGGACAAACACTCCTATATACCTCTAAGAGGAAATATAAATTAGCTAAAATGTACTCAACTCACAAAAATGTGTAGTATATTAAACGGTTTTCAATGAAAAAAAATTTGGTTATTGGTAAATTTTTATCTTATGCAATCAAAATTCTATCCATCAAAGTCAAGCCTATATTTGGCAGAGTTACAAATTGGAGAAGAGATTTTAGAGAGAAAAATAAAATATAAATTACTTTGCGGAGAAGAAGTTGAAAAAAGGAAAGAACTTAAAATAAAAAAAGAAAAAAAAATCAACAAATCAATAGTAATCCAAAAGATAATTATTTTAATCTTAATTACAACTTGCATTCTCTCCCAATTTCTCTTTTTTTTTTGTCCCTCCCCAATTCATTTTTATTTTCTTCACCACAATATTTTGCTTCTCGTTCCTTCATGTTTTCTATCCCTCCTCCAAAACATAAATTAAATCTAAAATAATAACTAATTATCAAGTAAGATGCACTCATTCCGTGTCAAAAGCAAACAACGAGGAATAGGGATGAAAGACACTAGTCTGATTGCCCTTTTTTTTAATTTTCAAAATTTGGTGTGAATTGTTAAAAAAAAAAAAAAGAAATTTGGCGGGAGTAGTTGCCTGGCTGCATACGGACTTAAAGGGTGTTTGGTTAAAAATAATGTAAACTATAAACTTAATTATAAATATATAAATTTTTATATATTATAATAAAATAATTACTATAATATAAAATTTTTACGTGTTAACATAAAATAAAATCGATTCTCGTTAATAATTTTCACCTCTAGTCACGCCAAGGATGACGCGAAATTACAGCCGCTAGATTTATTCTTAAGAAAAGAATTTGTGATGAAGTTCACAAATACTGGACTTCTAGACAAGAATCCTAATTCCCACCAGTCAATCAGAATGCTCAAGCCCAAAAAGGGCCCACACCATGAGTCTGTGGACGAGGAAGGAACAGAAAGAGAAAAAAAAAAAAGTATTAAAATGGGCAAATGGTGCAAACTCGGTAACCCCCCATTATTATTATATAATCTGCCTTTTAAAACTCATTAAATGCATGTGAAAACATGAGAGAGAGTGACTGGGGGAGAGAGAGTGACTGAGAGAGAGAAAGAGAGATGGAGAGAGAGATGGATATATGGAGATTCCTGCTATACACAACGCCGTTCAATCCAAAAATCCTATCCTTGTCCTATTTTTTGCCTTGGCTAGGTGGTAGTATTTGCTTTCACCGCTAAAAAAAAAAACAAAACAAAAAAAAACCAAAACACACCCACTTTCTTACTCTCTATTCTCTTTCTTTCCAATCCCCTTGTCTTGTTTGAGAGAGAATTTGGGAATGCTAAGAAATTATTGCTTTTGATTCAAGAATAATTGTTTGATACTACACTCTCCTCAAATTCTCCGCCTAATCTAATCTAATCCCTATTTCTGGATTCTTTTCAATTTCGTCCCAAAAACCAAACTCCAAAAAAGGAAGATGAGTTCTGTGAATCTGAGTGCATGGGTCCAATTCCAAACCTGTTCTCTGTTCAACCAAGGAGGCAGATCCAGTACCATTAATCTGTTTCACCCACTGAAGAATTTCCAGATACCCTTTTCTTCACCCCCAAAACGGCGCCCTCCAAGCCTGTCATCTCCTGCTCTTCCTTTCTCCGCCGTCTTCACAAGGCCAGAGACCGTCACCGTGGAGAAAGGGAAAGAAAAACCCCCTTTCGATTTCAAGGCCTACATGATCCAGAAGGCCACTGCCGTGAACAAGGCGCTGGACGAAGCCGTTTCGCTCCGCGAGCCCCAGACCGTCCACGAGGCGATGCGGTACTCGCTCCTCGCCGGCGGCAAGCGGGTCCGCCCGGTGCTCTGCCTCTCCGCCTGCGAGCTCGTTGGCGGCGACGAGTCCGTCTCCATGCCGGCAGCCCTCGCCGTCGAGATGATCCACACCATGTCGCTCATCCATGACGACCTCCCTTGCATGGACAACGACGATCTCCGCCGCGGCAAGCCGACCAATCACAAGGTCTTCGGCGAGGACGTCGCCGTCCTCGCCGGCGACGCCCTCCTCGCCTTCTCCTTCGAGCACATCGCCATCTCCACCCGCGGCGTCTCCCCTTCGAGGATCGTCCGCGCCATCGGCGAGCTCGCGACGTCGATCGGCACCGACGGACTCGTCGCCGGCCAGGTCGTCGACATAGATTCCGAGGGATCGGAAGACGCCGGGCTCGACAGGCTCGAGTTCATCCACATCCACAAGACCGCCGTTCTTCTCGAAGCCTCCGTCGTCCTCGGCGCGATTCTCGGCGGCGGCACCGACGAAGAAGTCGAGAAGCTTCGGAGCTTCGCGAGGTGTGTCGGTTTGCTGTTCCAGGTCGTCGACGACATCCTCGACGTGACGAAATCATCTCAGGAATTGGGGAAAACCGCTGGGAAAGACTTAGTCGCCGACAAGGTTACTTTTCCGAAGCTGATCGGTATCCAAAAATCGAGAGAATTCGCAGCGAAATTGAACAAAGAAGCACTACAATACCTCTCCGGGTTTGATCCTCACAAAGCCGCTCCTTTAATTGCTTTAGCTAATTATATTGCTAGTAGGCAAAACTAATTAAGGCTTTGTTAGTATATTAATATATTAATATAAACACAAAGGGGGGTACAATACAAAATTAATTTTTGTTGCCCCTTTTTGTGGAGATTACTTGCTTACAGCATGTCTTATGTTGTTTTCAAGTCAAAGTTGAACGAAGTACAAGGTTTCGTTATAATATATGTAGTTATTGACATTTGACATATTGTCAATGTTGTTGTGACCATGTAATTGCTTATTTTAATGAAAATAAAACATTCTGGGTTGTTCTCTCTGCATGTCTGGGTGTTGAATGAATCTTCTCCTCCTCTTGACTTTTGGTTTCTATTTTGGCAACTTATATCATATTGTACAATGTTTTCTATTTGTATTTTTTTATTGCTTTTGGGAAGACTCTGACGTAGTTTACATGTTTGAAATTTCTTACTTCACTTCGAAGGAAAAAAAGGAAATGTTTTACAAGTCTTATAAAAACTGTTTTCTTTTGCTAAGATGTTCTGTTGGGATTTGCAATCTGAGTTATTGAATTGAGGGTATCTTCTGTTATGGGTGACTTTGAACTTTGTTGGTCAAATGATGTTGAGAATATCAAAGATTACGCCGTTTTTCATTTCTCTTTGCCTTCTGTGGTTCCGAGTTCTTGGGTTGACCTTTGAATTGTTTATTGTGCTCATCTCATCAATTAACAATCTGTTCTAGCTCTAACGTCTCTCTGGAGGAGGAGGAGGAAAAAAAAAAGTTCAACCCTTTTAAAAGGAGAGGTAAATAGTTGTTAATTATTAAATACTTATCCGATTTCCGACATTAAATGTCAAACTAGAGTTCGGTCTAGAATGGCTGGGGTTCGGGGGAGGGGAAATTTTTCTCTCCACCTGGGCCGCCGGCCATTAATGGGATAAGGCCCGACCTTACTCCTAGTGTCATCCAAGCATCCGATTGTACTTGGCTAAGTTGAGTTTATCATTTGGATTTTGGATCTTCTCCTTGGTTATCAGAATGTGAAGCTTTTCATGAGTACAATGTTGCTAACCTAAGTTCTTTTGTTGATTTGTATGACATGAAAAATATTTATAAGTTGTTAATAAAACACGTGGAGTAGAATGATTTAACTCTACAGAAGGTCACATGATTGAACACTCCAGTTAGTTGAACAGTTAATTACAGGAAAAAAAAAAAGAAGAAGAAGAAGAAGAAGAAGCCAGCTATGGGGGATTTGTTATGTGTATTGGGCAATTCTGATGGTTTTGTTTATATGAAAATTCAAAAGATAGAGATGAAAATTTTTATACATAGGAGAAGGCAAACAATATTCTTCAAGTCTTATCATGCTTTGAAAGTCCTGTTTCTAATGTTGTACCACAGGACGCCACTTCTAGTTGAACATAAACGAGTTTTTTGTAAAAATTTGGCTGGATTTGAGCTAAACTCTATCTGGTGTCCAATCTGCTGCCCTCTGTTCTAGGATATATATAACAGATGATCAAAACATTTTTGCAGCTTTATCAGAGAAACGTCTCGTTCCGCCCACAATTATGCTTTCAGTAGCAGTGTGTTGAAGGCAAGGAACGCCACCTAAGCCAGTCGGTAATTAACAACAAGCTTAGGTAGGCCATTAGCAACAGGATAATTTTAATTTTCGTTAAAGTAAACATTGGACTATTTTTCAATGGTATGTTCTCCAAGGTTTTATATTCTGAATAAAACAAGTTAGAAAATTTAGAATAATTTTTGAGATCACCAATACGCTAGTCACAAGACTTCAGAATCTCGTGCTTTGTCAGCTTTAATTATGCAACTTAACACGCTAACTAATCTGCATCACAAAAACAACGACATCATGGATGAGCTCTTAAAATTTTAGGATAACTTGTTTTAGTAGTTCTTATCCTTTTACCAAAATGAATGTTTGGTCGGTAAATTTTTATTTTAGTTGTCGAAGGATCATTTTAAAAATCAACCGTTAAAAATAAGGTCATTGACCTAATTTAACAATTTGATCATTAAAATTGTTACTTGATAATTAAAATAAAAAATTGGGGTTAATTGAACAACAAAAGAAGGTTGGGCACCAAAATTATGTTTTTCTGAAAAGTTAAAGCTAACGTCATAATTTACCCAAAACTTTATTATACTTTATCTCATAATTATTGCAAAATATTTTATTGCAAGTACCTAAGTCAGTGAGCTGTGTAGGCAGCCGAATTATTGGTACATGGACCATGGCCATAAATAATTAATATCTTTTTCACTTTTCCATTTTCCACCAACCGTATTGGAGCACATTTTCTTAATGTCATTAAACGCATTTGGAAGACGATGTGGAGCAACAATCCTTTATCCCACTCTTTTACCTTCTATTTTTTTTCCTCGTGTGCATTTGTTTTTTGAGGGAGCATTTTGGATTTTTTTTTAATGAAAGCATTTAGAAACCTTCTGCTTTTTCTTTATATATATATATATATATATATATATATATATATTTGCTTTTGTTACTACACGTGTTATTGGCCCAGAATTTTAAATTTTTTTAGTGAGTAAAATTATGAAAATAGTGATAAATTTGTTATTTATTTATTTTTCCTTAAATGTGATCTTTATGGGAAAAAAAATTCCGTGTTGCTTAAATTTTTTTGTTTATTTTACTGCACGTGTTAGTAAAGGTCTAGAATTCTAATTTTTTTTTATTGGGCATAAAAGTATGAAACTAATAACACGTTTTTAATAATTTTTTTGTTAAATGACATATTTATTTAAAAAAGTATTGAAATTTAAATTAAATAATAACTCACTAATTATAGTATTTTGGCCAAGAATATATGACAGTAAATAGTTTGAGATCCCTAACATTGACCATAAACTATAAATACTTTTTATTCTAAAAAAAAAATATATGTTCTCATGGCGTAAATAAAAATAAATAATGCCCAACAAGCATGCACTGCTTTTTTTAGGACATTATTTTTATTGTTTTTGTGTATTGCACACTATGACTTTATAAAAATTAACCTAACTATAGGAAAGTGAATTTTGGGTGGTTTTCTTTCTATTAGTTACTTACGTAAAGATCGCTTTACATGTTAAAATAGAAAGGGAAAAAAGTTTCTGCTATGCACTTTAAAAGAAATTATCTGTTTA
This sequence comes from Artocarpus hirsutus, assembly GCA_946598075.1. NCBI lineage: Eukaryota > Viridiplantae > Streptophyta > Magnoliopsida > Rosales > Moraceae > Artocarpus > Artocarpus hirsutus. The sequence goes on along the minus strand of CAMOHE010048778.1, from coordinate 46,706 downwards.
AGTACTTGGGACTAAAATTTATATCAAAATAAAACTGAAATGAAAAAAACTAGGGACATTAATTCTAATCGCAACTTATATATCAATTTATGAGTTGTCATGTTTGTATTGGTTGGTGTTTAAAAATTACCATGTTTATAGTTAGCATCAACTAATGAATTAATGACAACTTAAAAGTTAATATAAAAGTTAAGATCGAATTGGTATGCTAGCATTACTCGCTATGCTTGTGTCTGAACACACCAACTTAGAATGGTATTTAGTAGACAAATTTAAATATTTTGAAAAACATGGAGGGAAGTTTTCATAAATGCTATCTTATAAGATTTACTTTGTATAAATACTACATATGTTTATTTATGGTACAACTTAATATATACTATGAATGATTGTGCGATATAAAATTTTTCAAGTATGGCATAAATGAACACAACTTTTAAAAGTGTAGCACAATATGTAATTTTTTTAAAAAATGACGGTGGCTACGATTGACCTGGGCCAAATAGGCAGGCTCGAGGCCCGCTTCTATGGCTCGACGCTCTACCTGGCCTACATCATGATCTGGTCTAGCCGAGCCAAAGACCTAGTCCCACATATAGACCAGGCCAAACTGGTTAGATAATTTTTGAGAAATTGCACAACTAGCGTAGTTTTAGTTTTTAATGTAAATAAATAATATATTTCTAAAAATATTTGATTACATAGCATTTTTAGAATTATATGTTCTTTTTAAATACTTGAATTTTTAATTTTACCTCATCCTCTTTCTTTTTCTTTTCATTTTAGTTTTTTCTCTCTCTTTGCTGCATCGTGTTTCTCTCCACTTCATTTTGTACAAAAATAAATTTTGTAATTTAATTTGAGTGGGCTATTTATTAAACATTGTTACACTTTGGTACGCCATTTTTAAAGAAAATTACATGCTATATCACACTTTTAAAAGTTGTGTTTATTCATATCACATTTAGAAAAAAATATGCTACACTATCATTCATATTACATGTTAAGTTATGCTACAAATAAACATGGCATTTATAAAAAATAAGTCTTAAAAGATGATATTTATTAAAATACTCCTTATTTTTATTCCCATTTAATGATGGCCTAATTCCCTTCTTCGATCTAAAAAAAAAAAAAAAAAACCCTCCTTATGTGTTTTATTCTCATTTTTCACATTAATTTAATTCGTATTTAAGGTAGTTATGGTTTCTAAGGTCCAAGTCGTTTAGTTTTTTTTTTTTGGTCGTTTGTGGTTATTATTGTTTTGAAGTTGTCTTTAATCGGTAATGTCATTTTTGAAACTTCATGTCGTTGTGATAATGTTTCTATACGACATTGTCCACCCCTATATCCCGGATGGGCGATCTGTTTGGGGTTCTTGTTCAAGGGGTATTTATCTTCATATTCATCTACGGGTTACTATATAAAAAGGAAGAGACAAATGTTTTTTTGGGCAAAGCTATTAATTTCAATTAGCAAGTGGGACAAAAATATAATTTTCTTATAATATGAAGCATGATTGAAAATTTTTTAGAAAAGGTTGTAAAAATTGAAAAAGTTGAGCAGTACGAGTGACTTTGCTAAGATAAGAACCTGAGCAGTGCTATATAGCCCAAGTGGGCTACAGCCTGCTTCTTTCACAAGGCTGGGCCCCACCGTGTGGGTCCTACTGTGGCTTATTTTATTATGATGGGTTTATCTTTCTTTCTCACTTTTAGATGCAGATCTAATAGTCACAAAAAAAGGTCTTATTGGCGAGAATAAATTAAGGGTTTTGATCATAGAAATTCTCTAAAAATATATAACTATATATTGTTTGATAAATACTATTTTTTTAAGTGGGGTACCACTGGAAAAAGTTTCTGACTCCGAATACCTATACAAGTCCCTTCCAGAAAGAAAAAGGCTAAAAAAACCTCACAATCTTCAAGATGCTGAATGCCAGACCACCTAAAGCCCCTCACAGCTCCAAACAAGACGGCAGTCACCAAGCTACCCTGCACAAAGACATGAACAGCAGTCTTTATCTTCAAACCACACAGACGACAGGATTTTCTTATAACATGAATGCTTATGTTTCAACAATCTCAAGACTGTACATGTATAAACATTGGGTTTACACTTATTTGAACAGGAGTGCGTATATTGTTTCCAAATTTTTCCCTTTTTTTTTTTCAGATTTTCGTCATTCTTATATTTTGTTTTAAGTTTTTTTTTTTCCTGAACTTTTTGTTATCCGTTATTTGTATTTTATTTTGTTATTTGCTTGCTGTCTTTTGTTGTCAAGTTATCGTCATCTTAAATGTTGTTTTCGAAGTTCAGAAAAGAAAAGAAAAAAAAAAGAAAATGTTGTTTTCGTGTTGAAACTTATAATCGTCTTTCAGATTTGTATGGTTCAAGGGTATTGTCGTTTTATCAGATATTGATGCCTTTTTAAAGATGGTTATACTTTTTTTTTTTTTTTAATGGAAAGATGGTTGTCCTTGTTGCAATAGAAGCTTGTGGTTGTATTATACATACATACATGAATACATATATACATACATACATACATATATATAATATGTTGTTGACTGTTTAACTTCGTTATCGTTTTATTCTCATTTTTCATATTAATTTTTGTCGTTTTAAAGGTAGTTATCGTTTTTTTTGGTCCAAGTCGTTGAGTTTTTTGCCGTTTATGGTTATTATTGTTTTGAAGTTGTCGTTTATGGGCAATGTCATTTTTGAAACTTCATGTCGTTTTAATAATCTTTCCATACAACGTTTTCCACTTCCATATCCAAAACGGGCGATCTATTTAGGGTTTCTCATTTAAGGGGTATCTATCTCCATATTCGTCTACAGGGCACTATACAAAAAAGAAGAGACAATGTTTTTTCTTTGGGCATGGTTATTAATTTCAATTAGTATTTAAAACAAAAATATAATTTTCTTATTATATGAGGCATAATTGGAATTTTTTTAGAAAAGGTATAAAAGTCGAAATTTTAAAAGTTGAATAGTATGATGGACTCTGCTAAGACCCTATATGCTCTTAGTCTTTGAGAAGTGCATGACCATGAGGGCACATTTAAAAACATGGCTCAAACCAAAAGTTAGAGCTTGAAAAATTGTAATCGTTTAAATTCATGAGAGAAAACATTGTAGCGAAATTGGTGTGAACTGAAACTATTTTTTTTTTGAACAGGTGTTTCGAAATGAACTCTGTAGTTGGAGGTTTTATCAAGTTTGTCTTATAAAGCGTTTGGAAAAAAAATTGAAATTAAAAATATTAGTTCAAAAACTATTGCACAAGAGAGCTTTTCGTTATAACAACTTTTAGTTTTTTATAGTAGCTAATAAGAGCTTTATATTGTTTATTGGTAGAAACCGTCGAGATGTCAAACAAACTATTAGTCATTCCAAATGAACTCTACAGTTGGAGGTTTATTAAGTTCATCTTATAAAGCATTTGGAAAAAAAGTTGAAATTAAAAATGTTGGTTCAAAAACTATTGCACAAGAGAGCTTTTCGTTATAACAACTTTTAGGTTTTTATTGGTAGAAATTGTCGAGATGTCAAACAGACTATTAGTCATTATATGGTTACCTTATAGTGTACATGACTAAAGAGAGTCGTAACCGGAGAATTGGAAACAAAGACAAAACAATTTTCCTTTGATGTCTATGCTTACAGCGAGTACCCAATCACACATCTCTCACGCCCTAAAGGGTGAAAATCAATCGACAATGTCAGGTGTTATGAATGGAGAGATTTCTTTAGCAAGAAATTGGAGAGCTCAATAATATTTAATCAACAAGCTCAAGGTTCCCACATCAAAAACACGTGAAAAACTCGACCACTCTATGCCAGGTAATCTTCACCAACAAAGTTTTTTTTTTTTAAATAAAAAATGTTGTTTAATGTGATAGACGATTATGTAGTTGGAACTTAATGAACTCTTTTTTAATTTGGTATAATATCGCATGTGACTATATTTTCCTTCAAACTTTTTACTATATTTTGTCAGACAAAAAATATAATTTTTTCTTCAAATCTTAAACCAAACACGTGATTTCTTCCAACAAAACTGGCTCTCTACTCCAGGCTGTTTTTTGACTGTTGAAGCACGTACCATGTAGAAATATTATTGATTGTTTGGTCTTTAAAATACAACCTAATATAACTCTATGTATAAGGTCGTTCAAGTAATAAAATTTGATAAATCTAAGGCCAAACCCATAAAGAAAGAATATCACTAAGGTATAATATATTTGTTATATTAACTATTTATTTATTTTAAAACTGAAAAATATGAAGATTAATATTAATTATTTACAAAATATTTATAATATATACACATTTTAACAATATTTTTCATTTTTAGAATTTTGATCCCAACTTTTATACCAACTCTTAAGTTGTTATCAATTCATTGATAGATGCAACTAATAAATGTTGTAATTTTTTAAACACCTACTAATACAAATGTGAAACTCATAAGTTGATATACAAGTTGAGATAAAAGTTAATGTTCCTAATATTTTTCATTTAGTTTTAGTTTGATATAAATATCAGTCTCAAGTACTTGGATACATACTCTCTTTTAAAGTGCATAATGATTTTTCATTAATTAAACTTTTTTTTCTTTCTATTTTATACAAGTTAAGGGATGTTTGCATACATAACTAATAGAAAGAAAACCCGAAAGTCAGTTTCTTATAGTTAGGTTAATTTCTATGAAGACATAGTTTGTAGTTAAAAAAAAAAAAAGAAGAAGAAGTGCAAATAGTGTGCTAAAAAAAGCAATGCATTCTTGTTCGCATTATCTATTATAATGACCAAGAAAAATCCTAAAATTAAATAGCATAATTTGTCTATTTAAATTAAGGATTTCTCTTGGAAACACTGTGTATGAAATGCGTGCTTGAAGAATTTATGGAATTAACATATAACTATTCCAAAAATTCTATAAAAGACTCCATAGTTAATTAACTATTATAATTTAATAAAAAGATTTATGAATTCCACCGCAACTGAGACGGAAGAAATTTATCTGTGAATAACCTGAGAAATTTAATTATGAGAGTTTCTAAGTGCAAGACTGAGTTAGTAGTGTACCAAGAGACACTCTAATGCGAATCTGATCCTTAATTGCCAAATTAGTCAAAAATGGAGATACGCGAGTAGCCGTATCAACATAAATTACAGTGTAAGCTTAAATAGTGACACTATTAAAAATTATGTCACTATTGAGCCTGGATATTTAAAAAGTCAAGTCTATATTTTTATTAAGTCTAAAATAAATTTCTAGACTTAATGTAGTAAAAAATCGATACGTGATTAGACTTTGCCCGATATCGATTCATACTGTGATTGGCATGTCACAGTATTTAGAGAAATAGGAAAGGATTAGTCAAGTAATAAAAATTCTTCTCAGCTATGTTAATTATTACTGACAGTATAAAATTTACTTGCTTAAGTATTTCTTACAAGAAAGGCCAAAGGTACTCTTAAATTAGGCTTTCATTGTAATCATTGTACTCTACTTAATTAATTTGGTTTCACCTAACACTCCACCCATCTCATTATGGCACCAACTTTGGAGATTGATAAGTCTAGTTTAAGTCAAAAAATTGACTTGTCTCCACCTGATTTCCACCGAGTAAGTGAGTATAAAGGAAGGAAAAAAAAAAGAAAAAGAAAGCTTGCTTTGTCTTGTTCCCACATGTTCCACCGAGTGAACTTGCTTCCAAGAAAGAAAACTTTTCTCTCCATTTGCTTTTTCTCTTTTCTCCACTTCCACCGAACAACCCAGCCTCCAAAAGAAAAAAAAAAATTTTTGTATCATCACTTGTCTCCACTTGTTCCACCAAGTGAGCTAGTCTAAAGAAGAAAAAGCCAAAAGAAAATCTACTACTTTTTACACTTCCATCAAGTGAGCTCAAAGTTTCCAAGAAAGAAGTTTTTTTTCTCTCCACTTGTTCCAAACTTTTCCACCGATTCACCAAGCCCAAAAGAAAACAAATATATATATATATATATATATATATATATCTCTAGCCAAATTCCAAACTAATCTCCACCACTTGCTAATCACAAAATTAAGAATCAATAAAAAATAAGTAGAAAAAGAAGGAGGTAGTGAAGAACATTGTCCAAGGTATTATTTACACCATTTCTTTCCTTTTTATTTTTTTTTAAGCAAAGAAAATAAAAATGTTGTTTAGATAGCATTTATGTGATAGCCAAGACCAGTTAGATTTTTACATGATAAATTTTTGATTTAGTGTTTGTAATGCCCCCTTTTACGTACGTCACAGATGTCGTTACATTCGTTTCGTAGTACTTTTATTTATAAGATAAACTATTTAAAATAAAAGGTAATTTGAAGACATAACCCAAGATCCATGATTTTTTTTTATACATAAATAAATATTCATCAATATATTACTCATTTATAAATATTCTTTAAATAGTTTATCTCACCAAATAATAAATTCATAATGAAAACATATGGTCAAGATTTCTTATACAGTTCGGCAAGCTGAACCTGTGACTTCGGCAAGCCGAACTCGACCGGCAGGTCGAAGGTCATCCATCAACAGGCCACCCGAGGCTTTACAAAATAGGGTTTTAAAATCAAAAAGGTCGGCAGGCCAGTACTTGGCAATCGGCAGGCGGATTAAACTCTTCGGCAGTCCAATCAGTAATCGTAGGCAGGCCGAACTGTTATAAAAAAAAAATTGTTTTGAAACAAATCTTAAAGTTTCAAATACGAAAGAAAATTGATAAAATAATAAAATTAAAGTGTTATGGTTCAAATATTAAAAGTCCATTAATTAAACATACTCAAATTTATAAAACGTAGTTCATAAATTTAAAAAAAAAAAAGAAAACTTCTTCCTTGGCGTTTTTCGTTTGCAATTCATCTTGCTTAGCTCACACGCCCGTCTTGGTCCTCCTCCTATTCTATGATTCTCTTACCTTTATCTACAACATGATATAAATTTGAATAAGCTAATACTTAGTAAGTACATTTATAAATCTCACAACTTAAAACATTTTATAAACATCATCATCATCATCACAATAGTGCTCTAGGCATATTTTCATAAGGAACATATCTTTCTTTACATTGTCCATATTAAAACATTATTTATTTTATCTTAAGGGCCCAAGTGTTGCATCATAACATTTTCATCATAGGCGTGCCGTCATGAGAGGAGAGGCGTAGCTAATCTCAAACCAAACATGACGTCATATCATATCATATCATAACTTAACATCATCATTGGGTGTGCAACACTTATTTAGGTGATACATATATACATATTTATACTTTCATGCTTTGAAAAACATTATCATCAAAACATGCATAAACTTTCATGCTTTAAAACTTCATAATAATACTCCACTTCTAATTAAAACAACTTTATCTAGATAATCTCTAGGAAAATAAATAGATTCCTAATAATTCTACAAGTTTATCTTGATATAATTTATTCAAATTTAAATCAACTAATAAATAGACAAGAATTATCCGATCCCAATAATTCAACAAGTTTAATCTTGAATTAATTTTGTCACAAAAATAATTCAACCGATAAACAGACATGAATTATTTGATTCTTTCAAATTTCAACCAATCTAATAAATTTAACATAAGTCACCAATAATTAGAAAAGCACGCCGTATCGTTACAGAATTTTGTGAGCTAGTAAAGGGGACCAAATGGACCTATATAGTTCAAGCTCCCGATAATTATGAAACCCAATATCCCAAATATACATTTCATAATTATCAATTCCAACGCTACTCCACTAAAAGCTTGGAGTTGCACTCTTGAACTCTATAGAATTACGAAGCTCGTATAGCTAAGTCTCCATGACATATCATAGTGTACCGTATCCCCATAGGATTGTCCATAATCGGCTTAAGGACAAGTTTTATTTTACCTTCCCGATTATTTTTATCTTACGTTTTATTATCTCACCATCGAAAAACTTACCATCTAAAGACGGTATACCATCCGGTTACACCTATGTATCCAAATAGTTGAGCGCTCCAGTTTTTCAATTATAGGATAACGCATATAAAAGAATATCACTACTCCTAAAGAGGAGCTATGGATTCCATGTCTATAAATAATAGGTCTGTGCTATCAAGAGTCATGCCTCCAACGTACCGGCATGCATACCACTATTAAAATGTGGGTGTCACCCTTTAGTACATCAAAAGACACAAGTCAAGACAACGGGCCCACCATTCATCTCAGGATTAAGATACAATACAAATGATTGTCTAAAGTGAATCGATTTGCCAAGACAGAATTATTAATCCAAATCATTTCACTTTATGTCCCGATCCAACACATTATCACCTATGACAACGTGCCAATATTTCTATTCACGGAATCCACCTCTGATGGTCAAGACAAACCATTTCCCAATAAGGATATGGACAACATAACAATCTTTATATGAATAAAGTGTCCAACTTTATTCCCTCGATTGAGGATCTTATGATTTAGACCGTCATCTTGAGAATCATGTCTTCCGCATAATATGTCCATCATATGCCCAATTCTTAAAGGTTTAGACCGACAGTAGATTATTGTTTGCTTATCATACATTCAACAAATATAAACGTAAAGAAAACAAGATTTGATATATATATAATAAATAAATTCTTTATCGATAAAAATGTCTTCAAAAACTTATTACATTTTTACTTCTTAAGGCATACATGTCTAACAGTTTTATGGGTGACCAGTATGACCTGTTAGAAGAGCTAGGTACTGCGAAGAATAGATGCGAAGATTTGGGTATGTATACCACCACAATTTGCTTCCGCTACACAAAGAAAAGATTTTTCACTATTTAATATAGTATTTTCAAAGTATTAAGAAAATCACTATTTTAAGATATGTTTTTAAAGTTTTACGATATATTTACAAAATATTTTATTTACTTATAAAGTTAAGTTTTAGTAAATGTTTCTTAATAAGTTTTAAGAAACAATTTAAAATGATTTTAAAGTTAAGTGTTGAATGAGGTCTCAACTTGAATGATGACAAAGGTCGCAATAGTTTTCGAGTATGTTTTTTAAGAGTGTAAAAAAAAAAAGGAAAAAAAATTATTTATGTATTTTCCTTACTAAGTAAGTAAGATTAATGTTTAAGAAAGATGTTTAAGAAAGTTAAGTGACTACCTCAAAAAATGGGTCATCACAATATATATAATCTCTATATAATTCTAATATTATACATAATTATAAGATCACTTGAATCATTTTAAGATTTTAAGTACAGCTCAATAATGAACAAGACTTCATTTTAGGTTTTTTTTAAGAAAAATAGATTTTGAGTTTTATTGAGAGTGGTTTGTCTTAATTAAATATATGTAACAACTTGGATCTTATTGAGCTATTTTATATTATGACATATTATTTTAATTTTTGATATAGAAAAAATAAATCTTCAATATTTTTGTTTTTAAAGGTTTTAACTCAATTCGTAAATTCGTGAGATGCAACTTGCTCAATCTGAATAGTGATTGATTTAGGTTTTCTCAATCTGATAATTTTGGGTCTAATTGTGGATTGAGATTTTCAAAATCCGATAATTTTGAATCGGATTATAGATTGTCATCTAATCCGTAAAATAGAAAATCTATGAACAACCTTATCTGGTCTTATATCCCCGCGAGGGAATGTGGTCTTGATAAGGGGGACTTTCGATTAGTTATAACCACAATCCATATTCCGATATTGAAAATCGTTTTTATCCTCATAAGAATAAACCCTACTACTTAGTGGTGTATTTTTTATATTAGGTCTCATTTTTATTAATAGTCGAATTATAACTTTATGGATTAAATAGTATTGCCCTCTGATATTTTGGTTGCCAGCCCAACCTAGTGACTAAGTACATACTTATGAGCACAATAAAATATTTTGCAATAATCATAAGGTAAGGTGGAGTAATAAAAGTTTAAGAGCTCATCCATGATGTCATTGTTTTTGTGATGCAGATTAGTTAGGCTGTAAACTTGGCATAATTGAAGGCTGACAAGCGTGATGTTCTGAAGTCTCATAACTAGTGTACTTGTGATCTTAAAAATTATTTTAAATTTTCTAACTTGTTTTATTAGGAATGTAAAACCTTGGAGAACATTTTAATGAAAAATATTTCGTTGTTTACTTTAATGAAAATTAAAGACTGTTTTTATTGTAACATATGAGAGTTTTACATTATAATAATTTTTTTTATTGTTATTGTATCATATAAAAGTTTTACATTATTCGTTATTGAAAAAGTAGTTTCAACTACAACTACTAAATACTATTTATCCGCAGCTAATGATCAACTAGCTTAGGTGACGTTATAGTGTCGTGCCTTCGACGTACTGGTATTGAAAGGCAACAGCATAATCGTCGTGAAAGGAAAACCAAGAAATTAACTTAGAAGGTGTGATAATCCGGATGAGAGGTCTCTTTGATAGAGTTGGAGAAATGGCTTGATCATCTGTTTTGTTTTTATATATATATATATATATATATATATATATATCCCAGAAGAGAGGGCAGCAGATAAGACATCAGATAGATTTTAGCTCAAATCCAACCAAATTTTTACAAAAAACTCCTTTATGTTTAAGAAGAAGTTGTGTCCTGTGGTACAACATTAGAAACAGAACATTCAAAGCATGACAAGATTTGAAGAATATTGTAGTTTCCTTTTGATTCAACACTATAGCATAAACCACATTTGCCTTATCCTGTGTATAAAAGTTTTCACCACCAGAATTGCCCAATACATATAACAAATCTCCCAGAGCTGGCTTCTTTTTTTTTTTTTCTTTGGTTCTTCAACAAATTGGAGTGTTCAATCATGTGCCCTTCTATGGAGTTAAATCATTTTAACTCCACATGTTTATATAAAGAACTTGTCATTATTTTTCATGTCATGCAAATCAACAAAAGAACTTAGGTTAGCAACATTGCATTCATGAAAAGCTTCTCATTCTGATAAGCAAGGAGAAGATCCAAAATCCAAATGATAAACTCAACTTAGCCAAGTACAAGTAGGCGACATAGTGGTCCAAATGCTTGGATGACACTAGGAGCAAGGTCGGCTCTTGTCCCATTAATGGCGGGCGGCCCAGGTGCAGAGAAAAATTTCCCCTCCCTCGAACCCCAGTTATTCTAGAAGGAACTCTAGTTTGACATTTAACTTAACCGTCGGTGATTAGACAAGTATTTAATTATTAATAGTTATTTACCTCTCCTTTTAAAAGGGTTGAACTTCTTTTCCTCCTCCACAGAGACGTTAGAGCTAGAACAGAATATTAATTGGTGAGATGAGCACAATAAACAATTCAAAGGCCAACCCAAGAACTCGGAACCACAGAAGGAAAAAAGAAATGAAAAATGGCTTAATCTTTGATATTCTCAACATCATTTGACCAACAAGGTTCAGAGTGACCCATATCAGACGATACCCACAATTCAATAACTCAGATTGCAAATCCCATGAGAACATCTTTAAAACTACTATTCTAGTGACAAACTAGCAAAAGAAAACAGTTTTTATAAGACTTGTAAAACATTTCCTTTTTTTCCTTCAATGTGAAGTAAGAAATTTCAAACATGTAAACTATGTCAGAGTCTTCCCAAAAGCACTAAAAAAACACAATTAGAAAACATTTGAAAATATGATATCAATTGCCAAACATAGAAACCAAAGTCAAGAGAAGGAGAAGATTCTTTCAACACCCAGATATGCAGAGAGAACAACCCAGAATGTATTATTTTCATTAAAATAAGCAAATGCATTGTCACAACAAGTGTTTTATTTTCATTAAAATAAGCAAATGCATTGTCACAACAACATTGACAACACGTCAAATGTCAATAACTACATATATTTTAACGAAACCTTGAATTCCGTTCAACTTTGACTTGAAAACAACATAAAACATGCTGTAAGCAAGTGATCTCCACAAAAAAAAAAAGCCAATTTTGTTTTGCGACCCCACATGTGTTTTGAGATTGTTGAAACATAAGCACTCATGTTGTAAGAAAATCCTGTCGTCTGTGTGGTTTGAAGATAAAGACTGCTGTTCATGTCTTTGTGCAGTGTAGCTTTGTGACTGCCGTCTTGTTTGGAGCTGTGAGGGGCTTTAGGTGGTCTGGCGTACAGCATCATGCTGACTGTGAGGTTTTCCTGATCTCTCCTCCTTTGGGCCTTTTTCTTTCTGGGAGGGACTTGTATTTGCATTCGGAGTCGGAAGCTTTTACCCCACTTAAAAAATTGTATTTTATTAGGCAATATGTAGTTATATATTTTTATGCTTGAGTAGGTACAATTATATATATATATATATAGATAGAGTCTTATTTTTTTTTAGTATTATTTAAATTCAATAGACTTAAATTTAGATTCAAGTATTAAGAATATTTTGAATATGTGTTTGTTTCTCTCAAAATCTAAATTCTTTGAGCATCAAAAATCTAAGTTTTTAAAATAAGTGTTTTCGGCACATTATGAGGTATGAGAAGTTGATTTTCATTCAACGTAATTTTACACTATTTTATTTCTTTAAATGCTAACTTTTTTGTAAATAATAATATTCAAATATATAATGAATTGAGATAAGAAAAAGGTAACTTAAATACACATATATTATATACTAATTTCTTGTTACAATACTGAGGCCAACGGAAATATACTTAAAAAAAGCTTTTGGTAAAATTTAATAAAATAAAAGTGCACTAAGGCCTAATTTGGGGTTCGTGTGCTTCTAAGGGAAGCACTCACTTTTGCTAGAAGTAGAAGAAAAGCAAAAGAGTTAAAAATATATATATATTTTAAATAACTTAAAAAGTATATTGGTTTTTGTATAAAGTTATTTGTACATATATTGCATCTTTCTTTTTTTTTTTTTTTTTTGCAAAATGTTTTTAAGAGCCCTTAAAGCAATCTCAAACCAGGCATAAGAAATCGAGAGAGATGAAAAATTAATCAACCAACCGGTAGGTGTACGAAAAAAAAGAAAAAAAATAAATAAAAAAGGGAAGTAAGCTAATTATTAAGCGGGGACATATTCAAGTAAAAAAAATGTTTAGAAAAAGTTAGACATATGGTAAAATGTTGCTACCTATATTAGAATATAATAAAAAATTAAAAAATTAGAGTGAGTAGACTGTTTTCATGGACTCCTAAATTTTTGATATTTAGATATCTTTGTTACAGTAAAAATTAAAAATTCTCTCTTTTATTTTGAGAAAAAAATCATAACTTTTTAATTTGATATCCAATTAAGATGATTCTTTTTTCATTGTGTTTCTAGTGAATAGAGAAATAAATTAAGATCTATATTGCATATTTTTTAAGATCATTAACATTTAGATTTTATTATATTTGTTAATAAATAAAAAATTATTTTTACTATCTCTCCAAACATAAATTTTAATTTTTTTTCATATTTATTTTAAAACTTAAATACACATCCAAACTCTAATTTGGATAACAAATCAAATTACAAACTTAAATCCTAATTTAAATCATACTAATTTAAATTAAATCACTAATTTAAATTTATTTATCAAATAAACCCATATATATATATATATATGTATATATATATTTTTTCCCCGAAAAATGAGGTTGCCTCTTTCACAAATTCAGCAAGGGCACAATAGTATATTTAGCGAAAATTTTTATCAGTAAAAATTCTTTTGCAAAAATTGAGTGAAATCACGTACCATCAGTCAATTATATCTCGGCCAGTGATGGGATTGCTTTCTTGGCGAAGAGATTGTTTCAGACGCATATCACGTACCATCAGTCAATTCCTGGGAAAGTGGCTTTTCAGAGGCGACTTTGCGATCTAATCTTGAATTTATGGCTTTGACATCAGCATGTTGGGTAAAAAAAGCTTTGATTTGCTCCCACATCTGTATCCAATAGCAGCCGACCTTTATGTGCTAGAAAGTCTTCACCTTTCCTGTTGATGATGCTAGAAGCAGTGGTGGCGCCGCTGGAAATATTTGTCGATTAGAACAAATAATTTACCGGGGGCGTTTTTGGAAGGGTGGCAGTTTCTTCTGTTAAAAATCATATAAGTTTTTACGTGCTACAATAACGATAAAAAATTATTATAATATAAAATTTTTACATATTATAATAAAAATAGTTTTAATTAATAGTTTTTATCATTTTTTCAAACATCCTAAAATAACAACAACAACATCAACAGCAACAACAACAACAACAATAATAATAATAAGATCAAATTTTCATAAATTTTCATATTCAATAGGGCTACGTGTATATTGATATAGTGAATCAAATATTTATATATTGTTTGTTTTTTTTAAAAAAATATTAAGGTGTTTAGTAAAATCAATTCGAATTAACCAAAATATTTAAATGCTATAATATAAAGCTATCACATGTAACAATGATAAAAAAATAAACAACAATATGAAGTTATTATATGTTACAATTTTTAATTTAAAAATCCTAATTCTAACAACATTTTTCAATTACCCTATCAATTAAGTGGGTTTACTTAGGCTCCGTCTGACACTAAGGAGAAAGATATATAAATTCAAACTTTGAATAAGATAAGCCCAAATACTTCGTTTACTTTGCTGAATACAAGTTTGTAAATATCGAGGACTTGGCTCAGAAGCATGCGATAAATATTTGTGTCAAAGCCAACAGATATCCCCTCTCTTCTTCTATTCAACTTGAAAGTCATATCCCATCAACTCATAACGCCCCTTTTGAGTCTGAGATACTTGAAGGCTATGGTCCGAACGAATTCTTCCCAGAAAATATGGCCTCCATGTTTGTGCAACGAGGACCAGAGCAAGCAGCGATGGAGCCAAAAATTTTTTTCAACAATACGGTGACACGATGAAAAAACAATAAAGAGAGTATTATATTGAATAAATATATAGCTGTACATTTCAATTATTAGGTTATGAGATAATTATAATTTTTTTTTGTAAAACATGGTTGCTACAACATTTTTCAATTATTTAATAGGAACACGATTATATTTTTTTCCTTATAAAATAAAGGCATATATGAAATCTTTTATAAAATTTTGTGGATAAAATTAAATTAAAGTTTTGTTGGTTTGCCAAAAAAAATTTCATTAAATACGTGGAAATGCAACGGAATGGATTTTAAAAAAATTCTTAAAATACGAGGATCTATCTTATGATGCTATATACAATACCTAAATAAAAGTTTAGCTGACGGGTTTGACAAACAGTTTTCGATGATTAAGCGTTTCAAACCTGCAAGTTTACTTCACTATTCTTTTTATTCTAATTCAACTGGCATGTGAGAAACGATGACTTTTAAATGATCTCTTCTATCTCCTTCCAACCCTTATGTGCAAAGCTTCTTAAGAACACTAAAGGAGGCTAGTGAAAAATCTAATGAAAATAAAGCTTCTACGATCTATTTATAAATATACACATGGCTGAAGTGATATACACTGAGATTTTGCTTGTTATACATACCACCAATAGGGGAGGGTTTATTTATAAATACATACATGTGCTGAAGATACGCACTGAGATTTTGCTTGTTATACATGCCACCCATTGGGGAGGGTGTTGTATAATATTATTTTATTCTGCACTTTGATAAGTTTCATATAATATGAAAAATCATGTGATATAATCGTTTTATCAGTATATAAAAAACAAGCCCGAAATACCCCCGAGGTGTACAGTTGGCGCCATATATAGTGCAAATGGTGCATTATACCAATTTTCAAATCAACCCATACTTATCCGAAACCATTGAATAAATTTTTATTAATTTATATAAAAGAATATTCTGAAGCTAACAAGCAAACTCAATAGATACATATAATTTAAATCCAATAACCATTTATAATTTTTTTATGTTGTAATTAATATTACTGATAATTATTAATTTCAGTTTGTGCCACTATAAAAAACAGAAGTTGCACTTTTAAATTATTCGCATAAATTATATTGAACCTTAAACATTAATGTAGATAATAAGGTGGTCCATGATATAATCATTTGTCATCTTATAATACCAGTCACAATAATATTAATTATTAGAGCTGGCTTTATTATTTTTGTTCAACCTCTTTGCATACTTATTTTTCCATGAGTATCATTAATTCTTTGATGGATGAGCGTTTAATGGATATATCATAAATTAGGATTTTGGTTATTTTGATAACCATAACAAAATGCGATATCTTTACATCTAGTTTTTCTAAATTAATACTTATGAGAATATTATCTCAACACCTATCATGGTGAATGGAGTTTCTAACTACCTATAATATTATATCTTCAATATGCTGAGTTGTTTTATCATTAATATTGGATATTACTCCTTAACGACTAAAAGATGTAATAAATAAATATAAGTCCACCAATTAATTTAGGAATAAGATAACATCATAAAATGATCGATAACGATATCATTTTAATTCTCATTACGGAATTACAAAAGAATCTAAATTCTATCATGGTTCATGTTTGATGCATTCTAAATATTCTGATATCTCTATCTAATAATTATCAACATCACCAGGATCCAAAGCATTGGGTCCTACTCTTATATTTGCATATAAATATAGAAAACTATATATATATAGAGAGAGAGAGAAAGAGAGGAAAGTGATAGAATTTTATTTATTAATAATGCAGTCATAATGTTTATTTGGAATTATACACTTTGCTTTTAAAGCACCTATCTTAACAATTTCAAAAAGGGTTATTTACCTTTTTATTCCCAATGTATTACCTCTCTTTAAATATTATATCTTTGATTTTGATCTCAATTAATGTATATCTTCACAGTAAGTTTGATACACAAATTTATACATTTTCTCAATCAACCCTTAATTTGGACATGAAAAATACCTAAAATACCCTAAAATAGAAAAATAAGAAAACTTAAAAAACTTATCAAAAATATCTAAAACATCCTCAAAAATGGGGTTTATGTGTTTTTTTTTTTTTGTTTTCTTTTAATTTTTAAAAGTTTTTGTTTTTCCCTTTCGCTTAAGGATTTTTTTTATTATTATTTCAAAGGTCTAAATATTAAGGTAAGGTATAGTTTTGTGTATTAATTTAATATAAAAGCATATATTTGATGAGATCCAAAAATAAATGTATAATTTTTGAATAAATATAAACTAGAAGGTATAAAAAGATAATTATCCGTTTTCAAAATTGAGTAGGGACATGAGTGTTAAAGATGAATTTCTCTAACATTACTAAGTTACTGGGTTGTTATAATGTTTTATAAGGATTGGATATTTTCTCCCCTTGAGCTAGTTTTTAGGATGAATTTTATACAATCGTATTTAACATGGTATGAAAGCCAGACTTTGCACATGATAGCGGGTTTGGTCCTGATCCGGTTGCATGATAAGTTACCCGTGAGGGAGTGTGTTAGAAGTTAAATTTGTCTCCCGTTGCCAAGTTTTTAACAAATTCAATGTCCCTATGCCAGTGAGAGCTAGGATAGGATGTCCTTCTCATACCTTGAAAAGGAGGCTTTTGTTTTTGTCAGCTTGACTTAACAATCGTCCTAGCTTGCGGCGGAACTGTTCCTACGTCAAATTTAGAAGCATAGCATTCAACGATAAATCAATGGATTTGAATAAGTGATTTGATTTGATTTAATATGATTTGAAATAAAATTTGAGTTAATGATTTAAATTATTATCTGAATTTATGTTTGGATGTGCATTTAGGTTTTAATCTGAGTATGAAATAAAATTGAAATTTATGTTTAAAAAGGTAGTGAAAATAGTTTTTGATTTATTAACAAATCTAATAAAATCTTAATGTTAAAGATCCTAAAAAACATGCAATATGAATTTTAATTTATTCCTCTCTTTATTAGGAACACAATAAAAAAGAATCATCTAGAAATTATGATTTTTTTTCTCAAGTATAGGAGAGAGAATTTTAGTTTTTAATGTAACAAAGATATTCAAGTATCAAAAGTTTAGGGGGAATGAAAACTCTAAAAACTTAAATTTTTGATACTCAAAGGATTCAGATTTTCGTAGAAACAAACACATTTTCAAAGGATTCTTGATACTCGAATCTAAATTGGAGTTTATTGAGTCTAAATAATACTCGAAACAAACAGACCCTAAAAGAAATTAGGGCAAGACCATGCATGAGCTTGAATCATATAGCAGCCTTTAAATTTTAAATTTTGAATGACCATAGTTTTACATATATTTATATTAATATAACGACGTATAAATATAAATATGGCTGATATAAATATAAATATATATATATATATATATTATATCAGCTACGTCATTATTAATGATTTATCTTTATCAGCTTAAGGAGGGATAGCTCAAGAAATGTAATTTAAAATCAGCCATATAAGTGATATTTTCAAAATTAAGCTACATTTTGACACACTACTCTAATAAAGACAAGTCGTGTTTTTAAATTGTTTTGTTGGTCCAACAGGCTCGGAGGGTTGAACAAAAATTCAAATTTTTGTCATAAAAATCACTGTAGCATAAAGATTTAAATTGTGGTTGAAAACATAAACAAATGGGGCAAGAGAAGAAATGAAATAGCTCTGCATTCATCGATTTGCTTTTTTTTTTTTTTTTTAATTTTTAAACGATGGGGTGTATGTGGTTCTATTATTATTAAATAAAACCAACAGAATTCAAATCCTAATAGGCACGTAACACTAGTGAAGATTTCAGTGCTTGAAAAGTTTACTTGGTTCTCAAGAAGAAGGGAAATTTATCTTTTTATACTTTTATTTTAGATTAATTTAAAAACTATACCTTCAGTTATTTGTCTTATCGAAGTTATACATTCATATTAAATTTAATATACAAATTTATACCTTAATTAATAGTTGATTTAACATTTGAAATGACAAACTTATCTTTCAAGTAAAAGAGAGATTTAAATTTTTTAAAAATAAGAAAACAAAAACACTCAAAACATCTATTTTTTAAAGTATTTTATACATTTTTAATCAAAAACCTTAATATAAAGTTTTTTTTAAGTTCTTATTTTAATTTAAAGGTATTTTGTGTAATTTTACAGGTCAAAACTAAAAATGGATTAAAAAAAGTATAAATGTATATATTAAATCTAATATGAATGTATACATTCGATGAGACTAAAAATTATAAGTATAATATTTAAATAAACTTAAAATATAAGGTTAAAAAAAAAGTAAATAACCTAAAGAAGAAATGACATGAAAACGACAACTCAATTCCAAGTTGGTCGTAAGCAACTAGTGGAAGCTTCGGTAAATTTATTACCAACGCCAAAAGTCAAGGTAAAAATAGTGAAGGAAAAGTTACATAAACAAGGTAGAAGCAGCCAAGCCGATGCTCCAAAATTACTCTAATATTTTTTTTTTTTTCAAATTGTAAAGTTGTTAGTCAACGATTTTAATAAGATGCTCGACACGGCTATTCAAAATCATCATGGGAGTTGAAAATCGAAGGAGCAAGTCGAGTTGACGATAATTGTCGTGGCGACTTCCATCGGTGGATTGCATAAAAGGCATATATACGCCATCATCACCATGTAGCTGGTTGTTACATTGCATTGTGTGTGGTGACTCTTGCTGGCTTTTAATGATAAAAATAAAATTTATAATTTGTTATTTACATTTAATATATACAAGGAGAATAAGTTTCTCACCTTATACCTTATTCTCGTTCTTAAAACGTCAAAATGATTTTTTTTTTTAATATGTAATGTATTAACGACGCAGCGAACGTTTTACAACTAGGTCACAAATAAAAGGTCAAAAAGGTAATAAAAAACTTTTCATAAACACATTTTTCATACAAATAAACTATATTAGTGTACCTTAAACTATTCTTTTTTGTATAATGCATTTTGAATTTTTAATTTTGGCAAAATGTACCCTGAATTTAAAAAATATTAATAATTAAGATCCAATAACTATTTTTAATTCCTAGAGAAATTGTGTAAATGTCACTTTTTTAAAATTAATTTTAATAAATAGCAAGTTTTGAAAATATTTATAATAAATAACAATTTTATAGTGTAAATGATTTATTTACCTTTTTATATTATAAATAATTTTTATTTACATAGTAAATAAATTTAAGGTGCAAATGATTTATTTACTCCATTGTGTGCATGTGAATAATTTATTATTAATATATTAAACAAATTTTTTACCATGTAAATCTACTATTAGCTATATATTTTTGAAAAATGATATTTACTTTAAAATGTTTCAAAAATCTATTATTTCCCTCGTTCTCTCTAATTCCTATTCTATACTTAAGTCGAATAAAATTACAAATTATATATGTGAAATTATGATTCTAGGCTTTGTAACATATGGTCAAACAGAATTGATTGCGTGAACGAAGTACTTATTCTCAAACCCAAATGAGGATCGACAAAAAGCAAGGTAAAATATGATTTTTTTTAAAAAAAAAAGATATCCGAGTATCAAAAGTTTAGGGGAATGAGAACTCTAAAAACTTAAATTTTTGATACTCAAAGGATTCAAATTTTCGTAAAAACAAACACGTTTTCAAAAGATTCTTGATACTCGAATCTAAATTAGAGTCTATTGAGTTCAAATAATACTCGAAACAAACAAACCCTAAAAGAAATTAGGGCAAGGACCATGCATGAGCTTGAATCATATAGCAGCCTTTAAATTTTAAATTTTGAATTACCATAGTTTTACATATATTTATATTAATATAACGACGTATAAATATAAATATGGCTGATATAAATATATATATATATATAAATATATATATTATATCAGCTACGTCATTATAAATGATTTATCTTTATCAGCTTAAGGAGGGATAGCTCAAGAAATGTAATTTAAAAATCAGCCATATAAGTGATATTTTCAAAATTAAGCTCATTTTAACACACTACTCTAACAAAGACATGTCGTGTTTTTAAATTTTTTTGTTGGTCCAGCAGGCTCGGAGGGTTGAACAAAAGTTCAAATTTTTGTCATAAAAATCACTGTAGCATAAAGATTTAAATTGTGGTTGAAAACAGAAACAAATGGGGCAAGAGAAGAGATGAAATAGCTCTGCATTCATCGATTTGCTTTTTTTTTATTATTATTATTTTTTATTTTTAAACGATTTGGTGTATGTGGTTCTATTATTATTAAATAAAACCACCAGAATTCAAATCCTAATAGGCACATGTACACACTGCTGGTTAATTAAGTTAAGACTATTAACGTAGAAGAATGGGTCCTTACTGATTGCATAATGGTCTGACGTGTAAAACTAGTCATATACGAGGGCACAAATTGCAACCAGGTCTAAATTACTCGGTAAAAAGGGCGGTTTCGTGTGAACAACCTTTTGTTGTATACATCTGAAATTGCAACTTGACTATTATACATTCACGATTACTTTCACACTTTCATAAATATATATGTATTATAATGTCCTATTACATTGACAACCATACTTTGACCCGCGCTGTTCAAATAGAAGTAAAATAAAAGGAGACAATCAGGATATACATACATACATATATATATATATATATATATATATATATAGGAAATTGCTTCGATATGGCCAGGCGGAAGATCCGCTCACCACGTGACAGTGAACTAGTAAGCTAACAATGTCGTTTTTCTTAGTTAATGGACCACGTGGTTGGTTGTTAGACGTATACATGGGTTATTAATTGCAGGTATATCGGATATTAGCTGTGAACCTGTTATTTTGGCAAATGTGTAATTATGTTGTAAAGTTATGGGCTCTACCATTTAACATTCTGTACAAAAATAGGTGGATGAACGACGACAAAACTTTTAATGGGTCAACGAAATACAAGTTGATTTGGGACGTAACCGACCAGTTGACCATCAGTTTTTTTTTATTTTTTTATTTTTGTTTCTTTAGTACAAAATAAGTTAATTGATTAATAATTTAATGTTGCTGAAGATAAAGTTTAAGTGCGTTGCATGATACTTCCATTACCATGATACTTGTGTATTTTTTTCTGTTCTTATTTTTCCTTCTTTTTCGAACCAAGGGAATGGTTTTTTTTTTTTTTTTTTTTTATATAAATTTTAAATTTTTTAA
>CAMOHE010048778.1:0-18131 GCA_946598075.1 Artocarpus hirsutus | reverse complement strand
GAATAAGAAAAATGTGATAAGAAGAGAGAATGAGAGAGAGAGGAAAATCGAGAGAGAATTAGAGAGAGAGAGAGTTTGTGATAGAGAGAAAATCAAGTGAAGAAGAGAGAAATAAAATAAAAAATGAAACTCTCATTCTTTGAAATAAATCAGAATTTTTCTGATTAATTGGGGGCAAAATCGTGAGAATTGGAGAGGATTGGGCTAAGTCATCAATTTTCTCACAAATACCATATTTTGAAATCGTAAAACGGGAAAACTTATCCATTAAATTCAAATCAATGAAAAGTCAATCGTTTCATTACCAAATTAACATAAATCATCCCATAAATATGTTATTAAATCAGCATAAAACGTCCAAAAATAAATTCCATCTTATCACAACTTTGTAAAAATTTCTGCTGACTACTTGTCAGCTGTCATCGGCCTACCGATCTCAGGAGTTCGGCCTGCCGATCTCAGAAGTCCGGCCTACCGATGATATACCATCGGCTTGCCGTTCTGAGAACATCATTTCGGCCTGTCGAACTTAATAGTTCGGCCTGCCGAACTGCCTTCACACTCAAAATTCATTCATAACATATAATTATCCATAAAATAATTAATCACATAACATTAATGACATGAACATTTAAGCACATCAATTCCACGCGAGCGTCACCTGTCATAACACTTAAAATAAAATGGTTAGCACCATTTATCATAGCACTTATCAAGAGTATAACACTTATCAAGAGTATATCACTTAACATCATCATAAACATATCATAACATCGTCATTAACATAACATTATCCGTTACATCAAATTAGGCGGGCGTTACCTTTTGAGTTCTCCTCCCTTAAATTTTGAGTATTCTGATAAAAAAAAATTTACAGTGACAGGATTCCTTTTTTCAAATTTTCTCTCATATATCTGAGAAAAAAAATATTATAACTTCTTTTTTTAATTTTTAATTTAGACGATTCTTCTTTCATTAAGTTCCTATTCAAGAGATGAATAAATCCATATCCAAAGGGCATCTTTTTTAATATTATGAACATTAAAATTTTATTAGATTTATTAATAAATCAAAAAAAAATTTCACTATCTAACTAAACAAAAATTTCAATTTTATTCCTAATCTAAATTAACACTTTAAATGCATATCCAAATGTTTATTTGGAAAATCATTCAAATCACATAATTGAAAACATACAAATCAAATCAAAATGTTTTGAATCAACGCAATTCGAATCCGTTTACTAAACGAATGTGATCCTTGTGCAATTCGAGTACTTGGGCTTGACATGTCGTGGCGTTTGTGTTGATTATATTGGAGGATTTGTTACTTCTAGGAAAATTGCACCAAATAACATGGTTTTAATTACTAATGTAAGTAAATAATATACTTTTAAAAATATTTAAGCTATAGTATTTCTAGAATTACATATTCTTTTTCAATACTTGATTTTTCAATTTTACCTCATTCTTCTTCTATTTCTTTTCATTTTTGTTTGTTATTCTCTCTTTGCTGCTTCGGGTTTCTCTCAACACATTCTATATAAAAAATAAATTTCATTTTAATTTAAGTGTACTATTTATTAATTATTGTTACATTTTGGTCTATTTTATTTTTATCCTCAAATAACGATGGCCTAATTCCCCTATTCTCTTTTATAATATTATTATTTTTATTATTATCACCCAATTGGAAATTTGAAGGAAATTAAGGGGAAAAAGAAACTACTGGGATTGAGATTGTATGAGTTTGGTGGTCTTGGACGTCCTTGGAGATATGTTCAAACTATTGAAAATAAATAGAGGTGCAAAATGGGAAGAAAGAGACAATGGAAAATCTTTTCATGGGTTACTAGGGTTTGATGAAACCCATGGAACTTTCACATCAATCCATAGCCGTGATTGCAAAAGTCCAGTTGCTCTAGCTTGACTATTAGAGGGAAGTAACGTCCATAATGCGGCACAATATTGTAAAGAATCTCTACAAAATTAAAAGTTTGAAAAATTCTACGCTAGGAACTGTACTTTGATAATATTAATGAAAAGAGTAAATTAGACTATTGTAATATAAAATAAAAATATATTATAGTATAAGCTTTTATTTCCGCGTTAGTTGATTTGTAATTTTTTATTTCTAATTTCTAACAATTTATGCTTTTGCACGTGTAAATGTTCAAAAGTAAATCAATCCCACATTGAAAAGAAACGGAATCTTTTTCATGAATTATTAATGGTTTGAAACTCAACTCCAATCATTAAAAGCACTGTTGAAATGTCAGTTTAGGCCAGGTCAAATTACACATGAGTCCTCTTTGAAATGCCAGAGAGGCGTGCAACTCGGTGGGATTTTCTCGGAGCCCTCACTCATGATAGGCGTTGACTTCATAAGTGGGGCTCATTTAAGTTTGGTCCCTTGTAACTCCTACCATTCTGCTTCTTCTTTTTTTATTTTATTTTAAATGTAACAGACTATAATTATATACATATTACTTAAAGTATGAAACTGTCACGTCAAAAATAATCTAACAACATTAATAAATAAGATTAATTTAAGATTTTTTCATACCTATGTTGTTAAGTTCATAAAAAAGTATAAGTTTAGAGTTTATAAATATAAATTTCTAAGATAATTTTGAAGATGATAGCAATCCCATAAATATTATCAAATGGATATATAAATACATGCATGGCATACATGCATAAAGATGAGTTTTGTGAATGCGGGCACATGGGTGCAAACCTGTTCTGTGTTCAAATTCAACCAAGCATGCAGATCTAGTTCCAGTGATTTGTTTCACCCACTGACCTCTCTTACTTTGAAGACTATTATTTATATGCCATGTGAGATATTTTTAATACATTGAAACAAGTCATTTAATAATTAAAAAAAAACCTTATGATGCAGTATGCTTTGATAACTTCTTCCAATTGAAATGCTTGATGACTTTTAATCTTTTTTTTCACATTTAATCAACTCCGTGCAGGAAAAAAAAAACATAATTCCTAAGATTTTTAGTTAGTGCTCCCCATCTTTAGGTATTGCTTTTGTTGGACCGACGTAAATCTTAGCTTAATATATAGTATACATTTTAGATTAAGACTTACTGTTTTATGAGTAACCAGATTTTAATCTTAAACAAAGAGCATTCTAAACCGATATATAGAGTAAATTAAGTAAACTAAAGGCCATCATTGCTAATGTAAATAACAAAATTGCCACTGTAACATTCTCAATGGGCAACGGTAAAACAAAATGGAAATTTCTCCCCTCCCAATAAAAAATAGTACTACTGTGGTAGTCTTGTTATTTAAGCTAAAGGTAACGAGTTTTATTATAAATCAAACATATATAATTGAATTACTCGAATAGAAAATTTGGGCACGCAGGTCAACCGCAACCTGTCGGCTGCTTTCAATGCAATACTAAGCAATAGATATATGACCACAAACTTGAACATGATAAGCTTAAAGGAAATTACCTGGGAGGACATGTTATATATATATATATATATATATATATATATCTATAATGAAAACATACATACATAACAAATAACAAACATACAAGATGAGTTCTGTAAATATGAGTACGTGGGTCCAAAGCTGTTCTATGTTCAAGTTCAACCAAGCATGCACAAATAGTTCCAGTAATCTATTTCATCCTCTCAAGACTTTCAAAGTTCCTTTTTCTTCTTCACCCTCAAAACGACGCCGTCCATACCTATCTTCTCCTTGTTCTCTCTCCACCGTCGTCGTCGCGAGGCAAAAGACTGTCACCCAAAAAAAAGAAAAGGAAAAAGAAAAAGAAAAACCGGCTTTCGATGTCGTGGCCTACGTGAACCAGAAGGCCGATTCCGTGAACAAGGCCCTGGACGACGCCGTTTCGCTCCGCGAGCCCCACACCATCCACGAAGCTATGAGGTACTCAATCCTCGTCGGCGGTAAAAGACTCCGCCCTGTCCTCTGCCTCTCCGCCTGCGAGCTCGTCGGCGGCGACCAGTCCGTGGCCATGCCTGCCGCCCTCGCCGTCGAGATGATCCACACCATGTCGCTCGTCCACGACGACCTCCCTTGCATGGACAACGACGATCTCCGTCGCGGCAAGCCGACCAACCACAAGGTCTTCGGCGAGATCGTGGCGGTCCTCGCCGGCGACGCCATCCTCGCCTTCTCCTTCGAGCACATCGCCGCCTCCACCTCCGGCGTCCCCCCTTCCAGGATCGTCCGCGCCATCGGCGAGCTCACGAAGGCGATCGGCACCCAGGGACTCGTCGCCGGCCAGATCGTCGACATGGATTCCCAGGGATCTGAAGACGCCGGACTCGAGGGGCTGGAATTCATCCACATCCACAAGACCGCCGTTCTTCTCGAAGCCTCCGTCGTCCTTGGAGCGATTCTCGGCGGTGGAACCGACGAGGAGATAGAGAAGCTTCGCCGCTTTGCTAGGTGCGCCGGATTGCTGTTCCAGGTCGTCGACGACATCCTCGACGTGACGAAATCGTCTCAGGAATTGGGGAAAACTGCCGGAAAGGACTTAGTCGCCGACAAGGTTACTTATCCGAAGCTGATCGGGATCCAAAAATCGAAAGAATTCGCAGCGAAATTGAACAAACAAGCACAAGAATACCTCTCCGGGTTCGATCCTCAGAAAGCTGCTCCTTTTATTGCCTTGGCTAATTATATTGCCAATAGGCAAAACTAAATAATACTTTGTTCTTCATTTGGTTTAGCAATTAGCATAATAATATAAACTTATGGGTGCATAAAAGAAAATTGCACTTTTTTTTTGTTTATGTTGTTTAAGATAACATTGTGAATGTTGTTGTGATTCTGTATTACTGTGTTATTCTCTTGCATATCTGGGTGTTGAATGAATTTATCTTCCTCTGACTTTTGGTTTCTTACTTTTTGCAAGTTGTCATATTGTCAAATGTTTTGCTTTCGGGTTTTTAGTGTTTTGGAGAAGACTTTCACGTGGTTTAAAAAGCCTAAAACCTTTTACTTCACTTCAGGAGGAAAAGGACAGAAAATGCCAAAGGAACTCGTGAATTTTTTTTTTTTAAATTTTTATTTTATTTGTATTTTTTTTATTTTTCTCAATTATTATTTGTCTTTGGAATAGTGGGTTTGACGTTGTTGCTCTTCGGATTTGCAATCTGAGTTGTTTACGTGGAATAAGTTGCAGTCTTACATTAATCTTGAGATTTTCTGGTGTTATGTGGTGACTAGGTCAAACGACGTTTTGAAAATATCAAAGATTCAGACATTTTTCAGCCCGTTTGTTTGGCTGGGTTGATTCATAGGGTGTTTTATGAGACGTGGTTAGGGTTACAGTTACGATTTAAAATATTATAATATATAAAAGTTTGATATTATATTAATTTTTTTTATTTTTATTGTGATATGTGAAAGCTTTAAACTATTTAATAACTACGACCATACGAGAGCTTTACACTATTTCATAATCACAATTATGGCTCTAATCGTGATTGCTGAACATCTTCATTGGACTTAAGGTGTACATAATCATCTGATTGTCTATTTGGTATAGGCAAAATTCAAATCAATAGAATGAAATCAATATTGATTTTGTATCCCTTTTTTGAGTTCTCCTCCCCTAAATTTTGAGTATTAGGATAAAAAAGTTTAGAGCGAGAGAATTCCCTTTTTTAAATTTTCTCTCTTATACCTGAGAAAAAAAATTATAATTTCTACATTTGATATTTAATTCAGACGATTCTTTTTTCATTATATTCCTAATCAAGACATGAATAAATTAAGATCCAAATTGTATCATTTTTAACATTATGAACATTAAAATTTTGTTAGATTTATTAATAAATCAAAAACTTTTTCCACTATCTAACTAAACAAAAATTTCAATTTTATTTTCAATCCAGATTAACATTTTAAATGTACATCTAAATGTCAATTTGGGTAACCGTTTAAATTACATAATTCAAAACATATAAATCAAATCAAAATGTTCCAAATCAATACAATTCGAATTCGTTTACCAAACGTATGTGATCCTTATGTGATTCGAGTACTTGGGCTTCACATGTCGTGGCGTTTGTGTTGATCACATTGGAGGATTTGTTACTTATAAGAAATTGCACCAAATAACACAGTTTTAATTACTAATGTAAGTAAATAATACACTTGTAAAAATATTTAAGCTATAGTATTTCTAGAATTACATGTTCTTTTTAAATACTTGATTTTTCAATTTTACCTCATTCTTCTTCTTTTTTGTCTTTTCATTTTTGTCTATCATTCTCTCTCTACTGCTTCGGGTTTTTCTCTACGCATTCTATATAAAAAATATATTTCATTTTAATTTAAATAAGTTATTTACTAAACACTGTTACATTTTGATCTATTTATCTTTATCCCCAAATAATGATGGCCTAATTCCCTCATTCTCTTTTATAATATTATTATTTTTATTATTATAACCCAATTGGAAATCCGAAGGACATTAAGGGAAAAAAAACTACTGAGATTGAGATTGTATGAGTTTGGTGGTCTTGGACGTCCTTGGAGATATGCTCAAACTATTGAAAATAAATAGACGTGCAAAATGGGAAGACTGCAATATATTGTGAATATATTCTTCAGAACAGACAACATAAAATCTTTTCATAGGTTACTAGGATTTCATGAAACCCATGGAACTTTCACAGCAATCCATAGCCGTTATTGCAAGAGTCCAATCGCTTTAGCTTGACCATTAGGGGGAAGCAAAGTCCACAATGCAGCATAGTATTGTAAAGTTTCCCTACAAAATTAAAAATTTGAAAAATTCTACACTAAGAATTGTACTTTGATAATATTAATAAAAAGAGTAAACTATATTATTGTAGTATAAAATAAAAATATATTATAGTACAAGCTTTTATATGTTATAGCGTTTGAGTTTAAACTTTTTTTTATCAAACATTCTAATTTTATTGGTCAGGGAATTAGGTTTATGTGACATGATATATAATGAAATCAGGTAACTTAAATCCCGGCATTCTTTAGTTAAACGAAAAAATCCCACCAGTTGGCTGCTTAATGCCAAATTGTTCACCTCATATAGATAAAATATTTTAACAACAAATATATATATATATATATATATATATATATAGATAAAATATTTTATTCGAAAGGATGAGAGATATTACCTCATTGACACAATAGAGCTTTCCTCTACCACTGAAGCCGATTGTTTTGAAAAGAGACTTGGATCTAACTCTGTCTCTCAAATAAATTTTTGAGACATCATTTAAAATACCACGATTTCTTCCCCATCCATTTTAAAATCACTTAAAATACTTACCCAAATATTGCAAAAGACAAATACACAAGCTTGGCTTTGCCCCACTTACGGGCCTTCGTCATACGCCTGTGTATTTTTCACATTTTTAAGATGAAAAATTTAAAATTTAGTGTTATTCATTCATTTTCTCGAAATAGTTTAGTGTAGTGAAAAAAATAAGTAGATGAAGGAAAAAAATGATAAGAAAAATTAGCCAATAAATTATTTATGGGCTACATAAAAAAAATTGAGATCGTTCGCAGATGAAAATACTTATGCAGGACCAAAGCTGAATAATGTTTCTAAAAAAAATCATATATTTGAGAAAAATATTAGAATAAGCGAAGCTTAAGGAGAAAAAGTGTAATAAGGGTCATTAAAAATATGATTTTTATATAAATTGATTGAAAACATGTTTCAATCTTAACATGTACTTTGGTTGAATGTTTGTGTAAGAGAAAAAGTTTTAGCATGCATACACAATTAAAGGATTTTTAATCTAATGAGAATATAGTCAGATAAATTATAGAGGAAATTAATTCGAAGGTACTATGAGAAGATACTTGCCGAGCAGACCACCTAAAAAATATTTAAGTAGAGTCGATATACATGGGAGATAATATTTATAAATAATTAGAAGGAATAACATTTATGAGACAAATAATAGTTAGAAGTGTCATTGAAGAAAAAGAACATATGTAAGTAAGGAAATATCGTAAAGCCAAAAAAAAAAAAAAAAAAAAGGCAAAAAAGGCTTAAATAGAAAAGAATATTATCTAAATTTAGAAGTCAAACTTAATAAAATAATATTTTCAAGAATCTAAAATAACATGCAATAAAAAAATTTAAAAACATTTTGATGATACACATTTTAAATCAATCAATGAGATAACTTTGAAAATATGTAACATATTAAGTGGAAAGCAAAAAAAAAAAAAAAAAAACACAAAGGTGAGATAAGCAAAAAAATATAAATCACTAAAAGTACAAATGAGAAAATAGGAAAAACTAAAAAAAAAAAAAAAAGAAAAGAAAAGAAAGAGGACAAAAAAATAAGGTTGAAAAAAGGTAGGAAAAATATGAAAAGGGGGCAGGGGAATGTTTCGATCTCCACCCATGTGTCAGGCCCTTGGGGCTTGTGATTAAATGACACTTAATGCCTTATATAATAGTACATATATATATCCACATAAATGTGTCAATACATTCATCCTTAGCTTATTCACTAACCCAAGTATCAAGTGTTAGAAAAAATAATACATAGTAAAAATTTTAAAATTTTTAATCAGAATATTTTTTAAAACATAAGTTTGACGTATTATATGCATAAATTAACCTGATCTTACTAACCTTGTTTGCCAAAAAGCTCTTGCAATTTGTGAAGAGAAAGGCGTTTCAGAAGAGCTTCAATAACTGGTCTTCTTTACTATTCTCTATCCACAATCGGAGTGCGTGTAGGAGCACAATGTATAATTCTTCCCCAATGATTTTTCTTTTAACCAATTGAGAAATACTCAAAACTACCATTCATGATTTGTAAACAATAGCTCTTTAGGGGAGTTTCAGAGACTCACAAACTAGAGTGCTCTTAATCTCTCAATTAATCTAAATAACTATTAAGTCTCACTCCCTATTTATAGAGGTTGGATCCAAGGATTAGTCCTTATCAGATAAGGCCTCAAAAGTTTAAATCTAGATCAATATCTCATAAAATCGTAGAAAAACATGTGATCAAATTATCGTTCGGTCTGCAAACCGAACTGGCAGATTGGCTTGTTGAACTTATTCCATCGGCAAGCCAAACTTGAAGACTGGCCTGTCGAACTTACGATAAATGATCTTTGTGAATCTTTTATTTTCCACCCAAGATTATTTAGATAAAGCCTCAGTTTTAATTCAAATAATCTAAAAAAAAAAAAAAGTCATCTGATTAAAACAATCATATCTGGATAATCTCTAGGAAAATAAATATTCTAAATAATTTAACAAGTTTATCTTAAATTAATTTATTCACAAAATTAATTCAACCAATAGACAAACATGAATTATCTGATCCTATCGAATTTTGGCTAGTCT
The DNA here is from genome assembly GCA_946598075.1 of Artocarpus hirsutus. Lineage (NCBI taxonomy): Eukaryota > Viridiplantae > Streptophyta > Magnoliopsida > Rosales > Moraceae > Artocarpus > Artocarpus hirsutus. The sequence goes on along the minus strand of CAMOHE010048778.1, from coordinate 8,750 downwards.
AATAATATGACATAAATCATCAATTATTGAAAAAGCATGTCGTATCGTTATAAGATTTTTATGAGCTATAAAAGGAGACCTGATAGACTTATACAATTCAAGCTCCTAATAATTATGAAACCCATTATCCTAGATATACATTTCATAATTATCAACTCTAATGCTACTCCACTAAAAGCTTAAAGCTGCACACTCAAACTACATAGAAGTACGAAGCACGAATAGTTAAGTCTCTATGACATATCATAATGTGTCGTATCCCCATAGGATTATCCATAATCGGCTTAAGAATAAATTCTATCTTACCTTCTCGATTATTTTTGTCTTATATTCTATTATCTCACCATCAGAAAACTTACCATCCAATGACAGTATACCATTCAGTTACATCTATGTATCCAAATGGTTGAGTACTCTAATTTTTCAATTACAGGTTAAGGCATATAAGAGGATATCATTGACTCCTAAAGAGGAGCTACAAATTCCATATCAATGAATAATTAAGTCTACACTATCAATAATCATGTCTCCAATATACCAGCATGCGTACCAACATATATTGTGGATATTACTATTTAACACATCAAAAGACATAAGTCAAGACTATGGGCCCATTATTCATCGCAGGATTAAGATACAATACATATGATTGTCTAAAGTGAATTGATTTGTCGAGACAGAATTATTAATATAAATCAATTACACTTTATGTCCTGATCTAATACATCGTCACCTATGATACTGCACCAATGTTTTTATTCGCGGAGTTCACCTCTGATGGTTAAGACAAATTATCTCCTGTTAAGGATATAGACAACATAACAATTTTTGCATGAATAACACGCCCAACTTTATTCTCTTGAGTGCAGATCTTATAATTTAGACTGTCATCTTTGGAATCATGTCTTCGGTATAATCTGTCCATCATATGCTTGATTCTAAAAGTTTAGACTGACAGTATCAGACTTTCGTTTGTTTATTATATATTCAACGAATATGAAGGAAAAGAGGGCAACAATTTGGTATATAAATAATAAATAAACTCTTTATTGATAAAAATGTCTCCAAAAACATATACATTTTTACTCCTTAGGGCATATATGTTTAACATCAAGAGCTAAAATATAGAAAACAAGAGACATATATTTTCATCCAAGAAGATTTTATGGAGAGAGTTCTTCAAAGAACTTAGGCTCAAGAAACAAAACAATCCCTGTTGTAGGCTTTGGAATGCCACAATTCCAATTTCGAGCCATGAAATCACAAAAGAAGCCATTCTTAGATAGAGCCATAAAAATAGGGTACGGACAATTCTATACTGTAATATTTACCAAACTGAGCAGCCTCTCAGTGAAGAAATTTCAGAAGCTCTTTCTCTTGGGCTCATCAAGTCTTAGATCTGAGCTTTTCATCACTTCTAAGCTTTGGTGTACTAAAGCTTACCATGTCCGAATCCTGTCTGCTATACAAAATGCATTGAAATAAGGTCATTTTATATAGATCAATGTTAAGAAATTTATTAATTAAATGGAGTGTTTACATAGCACAGCAATATATTCTTTGAATGTTTAGGACTAAAATTTTCTAATCTAATAAAATGCGGGAATCTTAAGCCAAACTATACCTTGATCTTTATCTCGTTCATTGTCTAGTGGCGCATCCATCTATGCCATTTAAAAAAGAAAAAATAAAGGAGGATTTTGACTCACAAATAAAGTTGCAGATTGCCAAGTGCTTTAAGAAATTGCTGATGCAAGGGGAAACAGTGCATTGCACAGGTAACTTAGTTTATACTTTCCTTCAAATATAGATATTAAAATATTTTCTTAACTAAAGGGATTAGCTGAGCAAATTTCTTGTCAACTTTTTCCTTTTTTTTTATCTGCATGTAAAGATTTGTCTTCGATGGTTGTACGAGAAAGGGGTGAGTTTTGTTGCGAAGAGCTTCAACAAAGAAAGGATGAAACAAAATCTTGCCATATTTAACTGGAAACTGACCTCAGAAAATTTGAAGAAAATAGACCAAATTCCACAGCAAAAAGGCAATCTTGCATCTATCTTCATCTTTGATGGAGCCGCTTACAAGGCTGCTTAGGAATTTTGGGACAAAGAGATTTAATAAATTCTCATAATAATAATAATAATAATAATAATAATAATAATAATAGCTAGACGTCATATAGAGAGTAGCTTCGTTGAACAACATTATTCCAATTATATTGTTTGAATGATTATAATATAAAGCTTTCATATGTTACAATACAAAACAAAAATAACCTACAGCGTAAAGTTCTTACATATTACAGTAAATTTATTCTAACTGTTGGTTCAAACTGTGTTGTCAAACGCACTCTATAAATTACTAACAATATATTTTTGAAGTTGTACTTTTAATAACCCTAGAGGGGGGCCTGAGTAATATTTGGATTAGTTACGTTGTTCTTTCTCTGGCTTCTTTGTATGCCCTTATGCTATATTGTTTGTTTGCTGCTATCTTCCGCCTGTTTTCAACGAAACAATTTTAGGAAGAAATAAGGAAAAAAAAAAAAATCCTATTTTGAAATGAAAATCAAAGTTCAAATTATAGAAGCTCTTTTTATACATGCATGGTCTTCAGATAAACGTCTTTTTTTTAAACATGGTTGTGAACTGCAAAGTAGCGATGCAACTCATAATCTTTTTTTTAATTAAATTATTATTAGTATAAAATACTGGTGTTAATTATTTCAAATTTTCTTTTATAATCTTCTTGAAAAATCTTCTAATTATATCTGGCGATTGGCGTACTAATTACATGTTTGCATTTTAAATTTAATTGTAAGCGCATAAAATATTGTCTAGTTAATTTGAAGAATCTAACATAATTGTCACATATATAAAAATGACATCGAATATGGAGATTTGCAATTAAAAATATTTATAAAATAAAACAAAATAGAAAAAAAGAGGCGTGAGTCATGTTTAGTTGTCATGCTAAGTGGGTTTAAAGTGCTTTAATCCCTGTTGGCCACAGCTTAATTAATTTAAGATTCATTATGAAAAATCAAACCATTTGTTTTGAATGAAACGCTTATATAATTATTACAAGATTGCTTTTTTTTTTGGAAGGAGTTATAACAAGATTAAAAAAAAGACAATTTAAACATTTGAGAAAAAAATTGTTTTAGTAGAATAATTAAGAAAAAAATAATAAGGCTGTATTTGAGAGGGCCACGTGAAAAATACCAAAAGTAAGCAAAATTTTGTTATAAATAATAAGGTTGAACATATTTGAGAAAGGTTATTATACAGGGTAAATTAAAAAAACAAAATTTTTTTAAGATACATTTAAATTGCAAGATTTCCGTGAAAAGATATATAAGCAAAAAGGCAATAAAATAAAAATGACCAACCAAAAGTAAGAAATTAAGCATTGTTCAACCTTCAAGGGTTGAAATCTAAAGATTGAAGATTTGTTACTTCAAACCATATTTTTTTGCTTAAGAAATTTTGTATTTTTAAAATTCTTATTATAACAGGTTTTCTTTTATTTTCCTTGTTTATTATTTTTTTTTTTCAAATGTGTTCCTCCTTAGACGCTTGTTTATGTAATCCTTCAAAATATTATTTCTCAAATACGATCTCATTAAATACTTGTACGTTGTAGAAATAGACCTCATGAATTAACTTGTTTCGAGCCATCAAAATGTTTTCCATTTCTAAAGAGACAAAGAGCGTGAAGCACTAAAATTATTCGACCTGCTTTCCACATTTCATAACGACAATAATCAGTCCCCTGATGAACCAATTAAGGACTCAAGCTGAGGTTGGCAAGTGAAAACTCTAGGAAGATGAAAACCACATTTTGTTGGCAAAACAAAAAGAAAGCAAACCTTGAGTTAAATGAAACTAGATTCGAAAGTTTGGAAATGCTCCATATAGCATTGATTTGGGAAGAGAAATATTTCATTGATTTCAGTTATCAAGTATCAAGTTAGTAGCAGATATAATTTAAATTTCATCTTTCTTTTTGTGTTGTTTACATCTTAATTAAATAACAGAATATTTTTAGATGAGCAACATAGAGTTCGAACGCCTTTTGATGGCATTTCAGATTATTTATCTCAACCTACGTTTATTATTTTTTTCTCTTAGACTATTTCCAATACAAATATTAACGTCAAAAGATAGTAACATATTTAATATGTTATGTTATGACGGTATTTTTGTTGTCAAGAGATTGAAGCTCAAGGAAGACCATGAATAGCAACAATTGTTGCATTACACATTCCAAGTTATTGTATTAAAGGAAGAACAAAGAGAGAATAAAAACTCTAATACATGGGAGAGATAAATTCCATGTTATTGTTTGATTTTAAGTTCCTCTAATTTAGAAGAAATATGGGATACAATTTCCCCCACAATGCGATGGGGCAATTGCTCCAAACTCCAGTTTTTGCTCTTTTGTTTTTTATAAGATTTTTTTTTTGTGTTCTTAAATTCAATGGGTATTCTTAATAAATTTGTTCAATAATGTCGAATAGAGTTGGATAAAATTTTGCTCCAACATGTTGTTCTATTTTTATAGGCTATTTTTAATAATATATCTATTTTTCAACTCATGTTGTTCTAATAATGTTGTAAAAGAGTTAGGTGTAAATGGGTCTTTAAGACCAAGCGTGACTCTAAAGGTAATATCGAACGACAAAAAGCTAGACTTGTTGCCAAAGATTTCACTCAAAAAGACAGTTTTGACTACAAAGAGACCTTTTCTCCTGTTTCAAAGAGGACTCATTTAGAATTATCATGTCATTGATAGCTTATTATGCTTTAGAGCTTCACCAAATGGATGTGAAAACTGCTTTTCTAAATGGAAATTTAGAGGAAGAGGTCTATATAGACAATCCGAGGATTTTGTTGTTAAAGGAAAGGAACACATGGTGTGTAAACTTAAGAAATCAATATACGGACTTAAGCAAGCTTCTTAACAAGGGTATCTCAAGTTCAATGATACCATCACTTCCTTCAGATTTAAGGAGAATATTGTTGATCGATATATATATCTGAAGGTCAGTGGGAGTTAGATCATAATTCTAATTCTGTATATTGATTACATTTTGCTTGCTACTAATGATCTTGGCTTATTACATGAGACTAAGAAATTCTTTTATGAGAACTTTGAAATAAAAGATATGGGTGAGACATCCTACATGATTGGGATTGAAATATTCCATGATAGATCATAGGGATTGTCTCATAAAGCATATATTAACAAAGTTCTAGAGAGATTTAAGATGAAAAGGTGCTCTGCAAGTGTTGTCCCTATTCAGAAAGGAGAAAAATTGAGCCTTATGCAATGCCCAAAGAATGAATTGGAACGCAAAGAAATGGAACGGATTCCTTATGCTTCTATCGCTAGTAGCTTGATATATGCTCATACTTGTACTAGGCCAGACATCAGTTTTGTCCTTCGAACGTTGGGCAAATATCAAAGTAATCCAAGATTGGATCATTGAAAAGCTGCAAAGAAGGTGTTAAGATGCTTGCAAGGAACAAAAGATCACATGCTCACCTATGGGAGATCCGATCATCTTAAGGTGATAAGATATTCAGATTCAAATTATGTTGGATGTGTTGATACAAGAAAATTCACTTTTGGCTACTTGTTCCTTTTAGCTAGAGGAGCAATCTCATAGAAAAGTGTAAAGCAGTTTGTCGTCGCTGCGTCGACTATGGAAGGCAAGTTTGCGGCATGCTTTGAGGCCACTGTTTATGGATTATGGCCACGGAACTTTGTTTCAGTACTTGGAATTATTGACAACTTTGCTAAGCCACTGAAAATTTATTGTGATAATTCTGCAAAAGTCTTCTTCTCTAAAAACGACAAGTATTTAAGAGGTGCTAAACATATGGAATTGAAATACTTTACCATTAAAGAGCAAGACAAAGAGTGTCAATCAAACTCATTAGCACAGATCTCATGATTGCAGATCTATTGACAAAAGGCTTGCCACCAAAGACATTTAATGCACATGTCAAAAGAATGGGCATTACTGAAAACCGTTATTAACATTATGATGATGTTTATGTTCTTTATGTATTTGACACTCTGAGCTCAATTTATTTGTGTTTATGATATTCTAATGCATCCTGTTTCATTATATTAGTTGTTGTATATACATGAATGAATTATGTTGATATAACAAGATTTGTCTCTGACAAGACATTATTGTTGGACCATTATGGTAATCTCTCATTACAGATCATATTAAGTATATAACTGATATTGTGATACATAAAAGGAACTATGTCGATCTAATGACACATAACCGCTATAATCCTTGTTAGTTTTTACTTGATACTAATTTACAATTCAACCAATTTACGAAGGGATTTAATTTATATTTTGCGCGTTATGTTCTATTACTAAACCAAGAAGTTGGATAATGTCATATGGACTAAGTGGGAGAATGTTTAATATTTTTTAATTATGGTCTACGTGTCATATTCTTATTAGTTATTTTATTTATTTAAAGAACAATAATTATGGTTTAATAATTATTAGGTGTCAAAATCCTATTGGCTATAAGGGAGACATTTTTTATTTATTATGCACATTGATGGTATGTGTGTTATAAAAAGGATCTTAATGAAAACTGGTCCTCTCTCTACCCATTAACGATATATTTTCTCTCCATCAAAAAAAGCATTCTGTCAAAACTAAGAAGGGTTAAGAAAGAGAAACACAGTTTTCTTCAAAAACCTTTTGTAATCAATCATTCTCATCAAGTCTTTATTATGGATCAAGGTATGTCTTCTTCTCTAATTATTGTTATGTGAAAATCATATAGTTCAAAGATCTTAGTATTATGTTTATGCAATATTAGGGTTTGTTATGCATAATTAAGAAATTTTCCTTACACATCGTCCTCACCGGTAACACCCTCCTCGCCTTCTCTTTTGTGCACATCGCCGCCTCCGCCTCTGGCGTCCCCCTTCTAGGCTCGTCTGTGCCATAGGCAAGCTCACGAAGGCAATTGGCATTGAGGGACTCATCGTCGGCCAGATTGCCGACATGGATTCCTAGGGATCCAAACATGCTGGACTCGAGAAGCTGGAATTCATCCACATCCACAAGATCGCCGGTCTTCTCAAAGCCTCCGTCGTCCTCAAAGCGATTCTTAACAGTAGAACCGACAAGGAGATCAAGAAGCTTTGCGGCTTTGGTAGGTGCACCAGATTGCTGTTCCAGGTCGACGATGACATCTTCGACGTGATGAAATCGTCTCAGGAAATGGGGAAAACTATCGAAAAGGACTTAGTTGCCAACAAGGTAAATTATTTGAAGCTAATTAGGATTCAAAAATTGAAAGAATTCGCAACGAAATTGAACAAACAAGCATAAGAATACCTCTCTGGGTTTGATCCTCAGCAAGCCACTCCTTTTATTGCCTTAGCTAATTGTATTGCCAATAGACAAAACTAAATAATACTTTGTTCTCCATTTGGTTAGCAATTACCATAATAATATAAACTTATGGGGGGATAAAAGAAAATTGCATTTTTTTTGTTTATGTTGTTTAAGATAACATTGTGAATGTTGTTGTGATTCTGTATTGCTAGGTTATTCTCTTGCATATCTGGGTGTTGAATGAATTTATCTTCCTCTGACTTTTGGTTTCTTACTTTTTGCAAGTTATGATATTGTCAAACGTTTTCTTTTTGTGTTTTTAGTGTTCTGGGGAAGTTTTTACTTCACTTCAGGAGGACAAGGACATAAAATACTAGAGGAACTTGTGAAATTGTTTTTTATTTTTATTTTTTTATTTTTTTCAATTCTTTTTTGTCCTTGGAGTAGTAGCTTTGAAGTTGTCGCTCATGGGATTTGCGATCTAAGTTACTTATGTTGAATAAGTTGCAGTTTTACATTAGACTTTAGATTATCTTGTGTTATGTGGTGACTTGAACTTTATTGGTCAAACGAGGTTTTGAGAATATCGAAGATTCAGATTTTTTCAGCCCATTTGTATGACTAGGTTGATTTATAGTGTGTTTTATGAAACGTGGTTAGAACTACAGTTGTGATTCAAAATACTATAGTATATGATTGCTTTATATTGTAATAATTTTTTTTTTTATTTTTTCTGCAACATGAAAGCTTTATATTATTTGGTAACTATGACCATGTGAGAGCCTTGCACTATTTTATAATCATAACTACGGCTCTAATCGTGATTGCCGAAAATCCTCGTTGGACTCAAGGTGTACATAATCATCCGATTGTTCGTTTGGTATAGGCGAAATTCAAATCCATAGAATCAAATCAATATTTATTTTGTGTCCTTTTTTTGTGTAACGCCCTCCTTCCGGACGTCACAGATAACGTTACATTCATTCGTTAAAACTGAAGCAAACTATTGCAGTTAATAACATGTAATTGAAATCATAGTTTGGAAAAGCATTCCCAGGATCTTTGCATACATTTTTTTTTTTTTTGAAATATACAAAAGATATACAAATACAATTTATAAGAAATTATAATCTTTCTTAATTAAAACAATTTGCTTTTCCCATAGACATTGTATAAATAGTTTGCTAATATTATTTAAACTTAAATGGCACTTGAAAAAAAACAAAAGACAAAATTCTTTGAACATGTCTCGGCCGGCAGGCCGAACTTTCAACTTCGGCAGGCCGAACTTAACCGGCAGGCCGAAGATCACCCATCGGCAGGCCGTCCGAGGCCTTGCAAAAAGGGGTTTTCAAAATCC
>CAMOHE010048776.1:13432-38852 GCA_946598075.1 Artocarpus hirsutus | reverse complement strand
CATGACAACATATAATATTATATAGAAACCTAGAGTGCCAACTCTCTATAAAATTAAATTCAAGCATAGGAGAGATTAAGATCATATAATTTATACATATAGCATGATCACAAGCTCGTAAATTTATGTAAAAACCATGTCTCTGATACCAATTGTTGAAAAAATAATACGTAGCGAAATTTTAAAAATTTTAAATTAGTGTATTTTTCAAAACACAAGTTTGACATGCTATATGTATAAATTAACCTGATCTTACTGACCTTGTATAAGCCGAAAAGCTCCCGAAGTCTGTGTAGAGAAGTAACGTTCCAGAAGAGCCTCAACCAACTGGTATTCTTTGCTATTCTCTATCCACGATCGGAGTGAGTGTGGGCTCACACGTACAACTCTTCCTCAAGGTGACTCTCCTTCCAATCAATTGAGAGAACCCAAAGCTAGTGTTCGTGATTTGTGAACAAGAGCTCTCAAGGAGTTTCAGATTCTCACTAGTAGAGTATCACTCTTAATCTCTCTATTGATCTCTGAATAACTCAATAGACTCACTCCCTATTTATAGAGGTTGGGTCTAGGGTCATTTCTTATCAGATAAGGTCTCAAAAATTCAAAACAGAACCAAATTCGGGTCTACATCGGATAAGATACGCGTAAAAATACGTGAAAACATGCCATTTTTAATTCGCGCATAGGCAAGCCGAACTTTTTCATAGGCAGGCCAAACTTGCCTGATCGGTAGGCCAAACTTTAAGTTTGACAAGCCGAATTGTCGAAATAAAAATCACGCGAATCTTTTATTTTCCACCCGAGATTCTATAGGACAAAGCCTCAGTTTTAATTCAAATAACCCAATAGAGAAGTTATCTAATTAAAACAACTTTATCTAGATAATCTCTAAGAAAATAAATAGATTCCCAATAATTCTACAAGTTTATCTTGATTTAATTTATCCAAAATTAAATCAACTGATAAACAGACAAGAATTATCAGACCCCAATAATTCAACAAGTTTATCTTGAATTAATTTTTGTTTACAAAATTAATTCAACCGACAAACAGACATGAATTATTTGATTCTACCAAATTTTCAACCAAACTAATAAATTGACATAAGTCACCAATTATTGTAAAAGCACGCTGTATCATTACAAGATTTTGTGAGCTAGCAAAGGAGACCAAATGGACCTATATAGTTTAAGCTCCCGATAATTATGAAACCCAATATCCCAGATATACATTTCATAATTATCAACTCCAACGCTATTCCACTAAAAGCTTGGAGTTGCACTCTCGAACTCTATAGAATTACGAAGCTCGTATAGCTAAGTCTCCATGACATATCATAGTGTATCGTATCCCCATAGGATTATCCATAATCGGCTTAAGGACAAGTTCTGTCTTACCTTCCCGATTATTTTTATCTTACGTTCCATTATCTCACCATTGGAAAACTTACTATCCAAAAATAGTATACCATTCAGTTACACCTATGTATCCAAATGGTTGAGCGCTCTAGTTTTTCAATTACAGGATAACGCATATAAGAGGATATCTCTGCTCCTAAAGAGGAGCTATGGATTCCATATCTATGAATAACAGGTCTACATCATCAAGAGTCATGCCTCCAACGTACCGGCATGCATACCACTATTAAGATGTGGGTGTCACCCTTTGGCACATCAAAAGACGCAAGTCAAGACAACGGGCCCACTATTCATCTCAGGATTAAGATGCAATACAAATGATTGTCTAAAGTGAATGATTGTCCCGATCCAACACATCGTCACCTATGACAACGTACCAATGTTTCTATTCACAGAGTCCACCTTCGATGGTCAAGACAAACCATCTCCCAATAGGGATATTGACAACATAATAATCTTTACATGAATAAAGCGCCCAACTTTATTCCCTCGATTGCGGATCTTATGATTTAGACCGTCACCTTAAGAATCGTGTCTTCTGCATAATCTGTCCTTCATATGCCCAATTCTTAAAGGTTTAGACCGACAGTCTCAGACTATTGTTTGCTTATCATACATTCAACAAATATGAACGTAAAGAGGACATGATTTGGTATATGAATAATAAATGAATTCTTTATTGATGAAAATGTCTTCAAAAACTCATTACATTTTTACTCCTTAGGGCATACATGTCTAACATTAGTTACCAAATGTCTTACGAAAGAATCTCCATCTAAGAACGTTTTGTTAATTCGGAGGGTTCAACTTCGTTTAGTTATTTCCTTAAAAATGATGTTTTTGCCCTTAACGGGTTTTTCATCAATTTCGTAACTTTATTAAACTCATTGCTTAACTTTACCATTTCATTACTTACATATCACAGAAAATTCCCGCTAAGGGCATTTTTCAACTTCGGGAGTTTTGGGTCCGTTTTGGCCTTTTTTGCAAAATGACCATTTTGTCCTTGATAGGTCTTAGAAAACTTTCGAAACCCGTTAAAGCATAACTTTCATTTCTTTATGTCCCATAACATTGTAGAAAACAAAAACAATGGTTTTCTTTCAATTAAATCAATTTTGTCAAAACTTTATAGTTTTGGCCTGTAATATAAAAATAGTGACATTTTTGCCCTTAACATTTTTCTTTCATTCTTTCCTTGAGTAAACTTTGAATCCTTTAAAAACATAATCCTTGTGCTTACTCACTGCTCACAAAAATACAGAAACCTAATGTTCCTTGGTGAAAACCCAGTTTTTTGACAATTTTATAATTTTGGCCCGAAATACAAAAATATTTATATTTTTGCCCCCAATACCAAAGACAATCATTTTGTTTCAAAACATCCAGTTTTTTTGCAAGGAATAAAACTTACAAAAGCTCCTTGGTCGAATTCTAAACCTTTCATAATGTTTCCATTTCATGAAATTTTATGCTTAAAATTTTGTACAATTCATAACTTATCAACCGTATAAGATTTTGGCAATCCATTTTTGTTGCCTTAATAATTTCAATGAGATCTATAACTTTCATGTTTTAACATTCCTCAAATTCTAATGTTAAGGTGGACTTTTTGGCTGATTTTCAAATCTGTCGAATTTTACAAATCTTACAATTAAGTCCTTTTAGAATTTTGTAAAACTTTGTTCACAAAAGTTGTTTCTCTCACTATGCTGGTAAATTCCATACCCTGCTTTGAACATAATTTAGCCTCTAAGGCCCTCAAAAGTCTATTCTTTTGAAACTAGTTAAACTTTATAAAGTTTAACAATTTTCTATTTTTTTTCCAAAACCCTTATTTTCTTGCTTTCTGTCATCATCATCATCAATATAAAGAATAAAGCAATCATACCATAATGTCCATATTACATGCCATAGCTCAAAACATACATCAAACACATGGTATGCATGAAAACATAAACTTTAGCTTAACTTCATGGGCTAGAATTTCACCTAGTCCTTGCTAGGTGCTTGTCCCTTCTTTTCCTTGCTTGAAACCCTTCAAAGTCCCCTTGACAACAATCTATAACATAACCCATGAAAACCCTATCCAATTCATGAGCCAAATCCAATGAAAAACGTAAAAAACCCATGATAAAAGTTTAGATTTTTACCTCTACAATTGCTTGTCCTTGATTGTCCACACTTAGACTTGCTTCGAACATGATTTGGAGGCTTGGAAATCATCAAAATTTTGAGTGAGAGAGACATAGGGGAGGGACGGTTTTGTTTGGGACAAAATGGCAAAATTTATAAAACAAACTTTTTAAATTGTCAACAAGTCCTTGTCTATTTATAGACATCACTCTAGGGACTTAGTTGCAAAGGAAAAATTGCCCAAAACATGTGGCACAATCTCCACCCTTGGAGTGTCCCCCCATTTTTCTTTTCTTTTCTTTTCTTTTCTTTTTTTTCCTTTTTTGGTGACTAACCATGCTTAGTCACCCTTAAGCATCATTAAGGGTAAAAGTGGCAAGATTTGATTTGGCCACATCAAGGGGGTATGGTGGCAATTTCTCATCCATTTGAGTATACAATGGTGGGTCCCATATTTTTATACAATCCAAATTTATATTGACAGTACTTTTCATATACTGCTCAAACTTAAACAATCTAATTCCTACATTGTATTACTTTTGCAGTGTAATTTTCATACTATATAACTTTATCAATGTACTTTCTTACACTACATTATTATAATACCATATATTTTTTCTTATCATTATACAATATTTTTCCTTAAATTATATTTTTGTCTTAACATTTGTTGCAACACATTTTGCAACAATTGAGCTTTTCTAGCTTATTTTCAGATCCTTCCTTTTTCGTATAAGACTATGGCATAATTTTTACCCTTAAAAATCTCCTTTTTATTTTTATGGACTTTATCATAAAAAAATTGGATTAAGCAATAATCTTTAAGTTATTGCATTTCTAATGTACTAGAAATGCTCGGGTGTCACAATCTACCCTCCTTAAAAATTTTCGTCCTTGAAAATTAGAAACTTCATGGGTGGTTCATTTTCTTATCCTTTTTTTATTTCCATATTGCTACCTCTACTTTGCGTTCTCATCATAAAACTTGACAAGAGGTACGCTCTTATTACCCTATCATCTTTTCTGTTCTTAACATACTTTCTTACTCAAAAGGATCGCATAGTTAGTCATCTAATGTCTTGTTGCTCTCAGGCACTCTTGTTCCATAGAGCACCAAAATCACCTTTGGACCTCTATTATTCCATTATCTTGATCTACTTTCCTCGTTCAGTGTATAGTCAATGCCGAATGACTTCTAATAGAGCAAGATTTGCTCACATGAAGAACACCATTGGGCGCATATACGTCATAGCATATCGTAAGCTAACCCTCTTGGTTTTGAGCAATCAGGCTAACTATTGTCCATGATTGACCATGTTTGATCATCATTGGCTTGATACTGCTAATGGACGATAACTACCGTCAACTTGTGAGGACATTATAACATATAACATTACATTTATCCTTAGACCTTTGCCTTCTCATTGCTCATTCGAAAGTGCCAACATCAAAGGCTATATACCCGACATAACACATAATCGTTAAATATTAACTTTTCTTCTTACATAACTTAACTTACTTACTTAAGCTATGGTGTAGTGGACATATGACAGCGTGAGATGGGTTGATAGGATACCGCTCTGATACCACCTATGATGACCCGTCATTTTAGGCAGTCACTTAACTTTCTTAAACTTCTTTACTTAAACATTAATCTTACTTAATAAGAAAAATACTGAATAAATTTTTTTTATAATATCCCGTAAAATATACTTAAAAGCTGTTGTGACTTCAGTTGCAACTTAAGTTGAGACATTGCTCAACATTTGTCTTTAAAACTATTTCAAATCATTTCTTAAAACTTAATAAGAAATATTTCATAAAATATATCTTAAAACTTTGATTTTCTTGAAACTTTGACTTTCTTGAACTTTGAAAACACTATATCAAATAGTGAGAAAACATTTTCTTTGAGTAGCATAAGCATACTGTAGTGGTATCTTTACCTAAATCTTTGTATTTGTTCTCCGTAGCACCGAGCTCTTCAAACAGGTCTAACTGGTCATCCATAGGACTATCAATAGCATGAAGAAATTTTTAATGAGCTTCCGCTTAGTAATTTCAAATGAAATCTCATAAATCATTTTCACATGCTTTAAATGCTTTTCTCATAAAAACCTTTTTCCTAAAACGTTTTTCATAAACATTTTTCTTTAAACATTTCCAAAATGTTTTTCATAAACGTTTTTTATAAAACAATTCTTAAACATTTTTCCTTAAAATGTCCTTCATAAACCTTTTTTTTTTTGCAAACATAAAAATGCTTTTCAAAAACATTTAATGTAAAACATTTCTCAAAATGTTTTTCATAAAATATAAATATTTCATAACAAGGAATACGAGCAAAATCAAAATGCATGATTCCATTTATGCTTAATTAAGAACTTTCAGTTATGAGCATCCTATAATCATTCGTTTCTTAATTTAATTTCTTTTCTTCATTCCTTAACTTTCCTTTTCATATAAAGTTTAGTGTTTATACTAACATCATTAATCATGAGCTCATAAACATAATGCTTCTCTTGTGGAAGACTTGTGACCATCGAACACTGAGGTCATAACTTTAACTTTACTTGTGTACAACACATCAAAGAGGTCACAACTTTAACTTTACTTATGTACCTCACATCAAGGAGGCTGGTGCGACACCTTCTTTTATTATCTTTACTTTATCTTCTTTTGAACTTGGTGAGCATAACAAATGCTAACACATTTTAATACTATAATTTAGCATTTAGACATTTAGCATGGCAAATGGAAACATGTTGCATAGCATGACGTAAACTTTAAATCATATTGCATAATACATGTAATCCTACTTTATATATAGTGAAAATCATAACTTGAACTTTTAAAAACATTAGGCATATCAAATGGAAATATGCTTTAAACATAGTAGTTACAAAGTCATTGCAAATCTTGTTTTGAACTTTAAAACCTTTTGTATAACAAATGTAAATATACTTTAAAATCAACTTTCATAACAATTGCAAACACACTTGTAAACATATATATAAGTATTTGAAAATCATTTACTTCATGCCATAGGACAGGTTCGAAACTTATCTGTCCAAAGCTCTAAAGTTCCCATTTCCTTCCTTTTCCTTTTATTAGTCAGCGTTTATGTCTTGATCATACGACACCGGACTTATTAGCTAACTTTTCTTATTATCAATTTACTTGATTGATAACAAAACTTAAACATTAAACATTCATTCCTCTTTAATTAACTTGATACCCTATCAGTTTACCTTTCCCTTTACTTTGTACCCTGTTGTTTTTTACTTTGTAACCCATCAAGTTACCTTACCTCTCTCTTTAGTCAACTTTTTAAATTTTCAACAAGTCCTTATTAATTTATAGACATCACTCTAGGGACTTGTTTGCAAAGGAAAAATTGCCCAAAACATGTGGCACAATCTCCACCCTTGGAGTGTCCCCCTATTTTTCTTTTTTTTTCTTTTTTTTTTTCCCTTTTTGGTGACTAACCATGCTTAGTTAGCCTTAAGCATCATTAAGGGTAAAAGTGGCAAGATTTGATTTAGCCACATCAAGGGGGGTGTGTTGGCAATTTCTCATCCATTTGAGTGTCCAATGGTGGGTCCTATATTTTTACACAGTCTAAATTTATACTGATAGTATTTTTTTCTATACTATTGGTATTCTTTTCTATACAATTAATGAAGCTCCACAACCTCCCATAGTTGTTTACACCCACCACTTATTGTAATTCTTATATTGCTTAACTTTATACAGTCTAAATTTATACTGACAATATGTTCTTATATTGCCGGTATTTTTTTATACTGTTAGAAGCTTACATAGCAATCCTTACTCATTCATGTCCTCCAAATAACATTATTCCTATACTGCTTTAATTTTAAATAGTCTAATTTTTATACTGCTAAACCTTAAAGAGTCTAATTCCTACACTACATTACTTTTGCAGTGTAATTTTTATACTATATAACTTTATCAGTGTAATTCTTTACGTTGCATTTTTCTAATATTGTATAATTTTTTATATTATTATATAATATTTTTCCTTAAACTGTATTTTTGTCTTAACATTTGTTGCAATATATTTTGCAACAATTAAGCTTTCGAGCTTATTTTCATATCCTTCTTTTCTCGTATAAGACTATGGCATGATTTTTACCCTTAAAAATCCTATGTTTGCTTTTATGGACTTTATTATAAAAAAATTAGATTAAGCAATAATCCTTAAGTCATTGCATTTCTAATGGACTAGAAATGCTCGGGTGTCACACCCGAGGTCTCTTTGTCGGTCGTAGCCTTCTTGGACTTTTCATCCAGGACTTGGTTAGCCGTAGCTTAGACTTGGTCTTCTCTGGTTGGTCGTAGCCGTCTTGGACCTGGTCAAGCTCTTTGTTTTGGACTTGAGGTCTCTTTTTCGATCGTAGCCTTCTTGGACTCTTCGTACGGGACTGGGTCGGCCATAGCCTAGACCTGGTCTTCTCTGGTCGGCCGTAACCTTCTTGGACCTGGTCGAACTCTTCATCTTGGACTAGAGGTCTCTTCATCAATCGTAGCCTTCTTGGACTCTTCATCTAGGACCTAGTCGGCCGTAGCTTAGTCCTGGTATTTTTTGGTCAGCCATAACCTTCTCAGACTTTGTCAGACTCTTCATCTTGAACCTGAGGTCTTTTTGTCAGTCGTAGCCTTCTTGGACACTTTATCTAGGGCCTGGTCAGCTGTAGCCTGGACTTGGTCTTCTCTAGTCGACAATAACCTTCTTGGACCTAATCAAACTCTTTGTCCTAGACTTAAGGTCACTTTGTCAGTCGTAGCCTTCTTCGTCCAGGATCTGGTCGGCCGTATCTTGGACCTGGTCTTCTCTAGTCGGCCATAGCATTCTTGGACCTAGTCGGACTCTTCATCCTAGACCTAAGGTCTCTTTGTAGGTTATCCCAAGAATGGTTGGGGGAAGCGATGAGGCTATTGGAAACGTGGCGTCCAGCCTAGGCGTACTCCCTCAAGCCTCCATAGGACCCACCTTGCGGGGCCCCTGGACTTATGGCTCTTATTGGTAGATCATCCCCGTGCCGCCCACTCATTCGTACTGTCCCCTCTGGGGCCCTCTGCCCCTCAGGGTTTTTCTTTT
The DNA here is from genome assembly GCA_946598075.1 of Artocarpus hirsutus. Taxonomy (NCBI): domain Eukaryota; kingdom Viridiplantae; phylum Streptophyta; class Magnoliopsida; order Rosales; family Moraceae; genus Artocarpus; species Artocarpus hirsutus. The sequence goes on along the minus strand of CAMOHE010048776.1, from coordinate 30,173 downwards.
GCGTCCCTCGGGTTCGAACCTTGAACCTCCCTTAAGAGGTTCTTATTTCCTTCTCGAGTACCAATTGAGCTAAAAACCACAAAAATTAGACCATCCCTCGGGTTCGTACCTATGATGCTGATGATGATGGTGCAACACTTGGGCCCCAAAGATAAAATGAATGAAGTTTTAACAAGGATAACGTTAATGTGCCAAGGCACTACTATGTTAACGATGACTATGATTAGATGTTTCGTAAAAATGTTCATAAAATGTTTTATGTTGTGAAATAGAAAAGTGTACTTACTAAGCTTTTGCTTACTTAGTTTATGATCATGTTGCAGATAAAAGGTAAGAGGACGATGGAATAGGTGGAGGACAAGGACGGGCGTATGAGCAAAGAATGATGGGTTGAAAATGGAAGAATGCCAAGAAAAAGACTAAAGTTTATAAACTATGTTTTATTTCTGAATATGTTTATCTAAAGAGTTTTAAAGTTTTGAACTGGGTTCTTACTACTTTGAAATTTATTTTCCACACTTTAAAATATTGAGACTTGTTTAAATTTATCTATTTATTTAATTTTATTTGGTTTTAACAGTGGATCGGCCTTCCAATCATTTTTTATTACACTGTTGATGTTGGCATCGGCTTGTCGATCACCCTGTATCAGCCTGCCGGTCCAAGTGTTTTAAAATTTTGATTTTGCAGAGCCTCGGACGGCCTGCCAGTGGTTGAAGTTTGGACTGCTAACCATGTTTGGCCTACCAATGTCCAAAGTTCGGCCTAACAAACTATTTAAACATATTTTAAAGTTTGTTTTAAATTTTGTTTGAATTATGGTTTTATTGATTTGGCATTGATAAACTATTTAAATAAATATAAAAAGGGTTCTAAAATCAATGTTAAAAAAGATGTACGCATGGATCCTGGGTTATGTTTAATAAATTTTACCTTGTTTAAATGGTTTATCTTAAAAGTAATGAAAACGATGATGAATATAACGACATCTGTGACATTCGTAAGGGGGCGTTATACTACAAACTTCATCTTTGAGTTCTTAACCATTTGTTATCAAAACTTAATCGCTTCCTCTAGAACTCTTCTATAAGTTATCGAATGTGGAATAATAAATTCTCAAGCCATATATAACCCGACAAATGCCCTAATCATGACTCAAAAATCTGAACACTAAAAATTTTGTCATTTAGGATTTCTAGAGTATTCTAACCAAGAAACTTGCATGTAACTTATGTCCTCCACTCATTGTTATTTTCATAACTATACGTCATCATCATAAGAGATCTTACATCATTAATGGATCCTTTTTGTTAACAAAACTTAGATGAAAACTCTCTGTTTAGGTCAAAAATGACCGTTTCCCCCAATTTTGTACCTTATAGGTATAATTGAGCTCTTTTATCCATTAAATCTATTGTAATCCCTAAACATCATTATTACAACTTCCTTTCTACAATAACACTTACCGGATCTACCTTCAAGAAACTTTTCACATTATAATATATTATACATAATATAGTATTTAATGCACACTATCAATATAATGATGCATTTTAAATGAATAATCAACATATAAATTATATGCATATCATCATAAAATCATGCAATGCATTGGTCAATAAGTATGTGAGAATTCTAGACATCACAGCTACCGATCAATATTTTCTTTTTATTCTTTCTCACTTTTGTTATTTGTTTTTTAGGATTACCTATTGATCTATAATAAGTGATCCTTCATGCTTGTTTGGCTATTGAAATGCTAAAAGTCTAATCCTACTCATTCAATATCTATTTCAAGATAGAATCAATATTTGATGCCTTAAATTTAACCAAGTTATTGGTTGGAGAGAATTTACAAAGTAATCCAAATCACATGATACCAAACTTTGGAGGACCATAATTCCCTTTATGTAAAGTGGGCCAAGAAATGGTGGGTTGTACGGTCCCATATCACCTTTGAATGATCATAAGTAATGGTTCATAAATACGAACACTATCTACGAATGGTATGAGGCCTTTTAGGGTAAAGCCCAAGAGCAAAAACTATGTAGGCTTAGCCCAAACTAGATAATATCATGCTAAGTGGAGGTGTAGGTTGTTATAGATGATATCAGAGCCTTGACCCAGCTGGAATTGTGGACAACGATGACTTGGGCCCCAAAATGCGGTAATTGTCGTAACTATAATTCCCTTGGGGCGAAGAGTGCCAAGAAAGGGTGGGTTGTATAGCCCCATATCGCCTGAGAATAGTCATACATAAGGACATTATCTTCCAATAGCATAAGGCCTTTTGGGGTGAAGCCCAAGGGGAAAACCATGCAAGCTTTGGCCCAAAGCAAATAATATCATGCCAAACCATATGGGTCATTATAGAACAATAATATTCAAATATAGTCCCACTTTAGTCCCTTATGTTTATAAAATCCCTTTGTGCTCCTAATCTATTATTTTATTTCAGATCTAGTCCCTTCGTTAATTAAGCATTAAATATTTAAAAAAAACTTTTAAAATGTCCAACATTAGTCATTAGCCTATTCTAATCGAGTGACCAAAAATGAAACAAAATAATATATTAGGGACCAAAATAAAATATTTCAAAGTTTTAAGTCAAACACTTAACACCCAACTAGCAGAGGATCCAAAATTTTTTTAAAAAAAGTAATAGATTTAGGACTAAAGTAAGATTTTTTAAATGTTAGATTAAAAGAAAACCTTAAGAATCACTTTTGTAATTACCCAAAAAAAATATGAGGCTATTTATTTCATTCACTCATTGAGTATACATAATTAAGTTCATTAACATTGTACATTTCTTTGTTTGTGTAATTGCATGTATTTGGCTCTGATTTAGGAGCTTGGAATGATCAAAATTTAACTTTTGGAAATGGAATTTCTAATTTTTAGCCCTTTTGCAATTTTATAATGCCACTCATATGACGTTCCTTTTTCTGCTTTGGGTCCTGCAATTATCTATTTTCTAATATTATTAGGATGTGATGTTGCCTCCTCAGGAATTTGATGTTTCTTCATGTTAGGAGAGAGAAAGCTCATGAGTCTTTTTAAGGGAAGACGTTCTAATTGACTAGGGTTGCCTTGTGGGACCACTATGGTACCTTGCTTCCAGGCTGCCTCAAGTATGAAAATGGGGCCTCAATGAAAGGATTCATAGGATGTATGGCTGTCCATCTTCCTTGGGACATGATGTACTAAGTAAGCAACCTATGGACCAAGAGTGCCCACAAAGCATAAGCATATGGGATACCATAAGGGTGCCATGCGTCTCCATAACTAAAGGTGACTTATGGATAGTATCGACGGGGGCTGATATTACAAGGGCCTATCAGCATCAAGGTTGGTCTATGTGCTTTTGGTATGCTTGTAATTTCCCCCTTGCAGGGCACATGGCAAGCTTTGTAAGGGCCTTGTAGTGTAACGCAGGCACCCAAGCGGCCCAACATGAGCTGGTTAAGGTTTGTCCAAAGTCATGGAACTTAAGGGTCAGCAAGACACAAAAAGGACGATGTTGGTTGATCGAGCGGCCTAGTGTAGGGCTGTAGAGTAAGAGAAGAGTCGCTTAGGCGGCATGCTTGATGCTTGGGGCTATTTGACTTGAGGACTTAGCCTAAGGGCTTAGGGAACCTTAATGTCTTTGGTGCATAAGAGTTGCATGTATGATTAGAATGGATTGAATAGATGACATGTCGGTTGGTCTTAAGCCATGAAGTCATACGTGGTACTAAAAGGCACATGATTTTGGTCTAACAGCTATATGCCATGCATCAAAGGAAGACCTGTAGGCCTCTTAGTGGGGAAGTGTTCAAGGCATATGGCCTCAACATATGGAAGCAGCCACGATGCTTGTATGTGAGATTCGGTTGTGAACAAAGTTTGCATGTATAAGATAGAATGCATGCATACAAGAGCACATAAGCCTGCTGGAAGGCTTGGTTATTGAGAAGGCTATATAGAACGTGATCACTTAAGAAGAGTGATTGGAACTTCTCACATGAAATTTCTAAAAACTGCATCTTCAGAGGCAGATTGTGATGTGCATAATGCTTTAAAGGTAGACACCAAAGAAATTCAGAAGCAATAATGGTTGGTACTTGGCTCAATAGTATTAGGTTTAGCACATACACTAGGCTTTACTCGATCAAAGCGCTACAAAAGGTGTTGGTTCTCTCATGTTGGCTTACAGAATGGTTTTAGCAAGAGTGAGGGTGTTGACCATGCTCATATGATTTGATGGTCTAGATAACTCTTGTGCAACAGCACCAAGAGAATGAGCCACTGCGAATGCTAGGTGGTATGGAAGCTTCAATAGTCTAAAAAACATCCTTGTTGGGGGTTTGTGAAAGACAACATGGATTGATACCTAGCCTAAAGGCGGCCACGTTGGATGTTGCATAAGGAGTTGGATTTTTCTCATAGGAATGCTAGAGGGCATGAATAAGTTGCCTCAAGGAGAAAGATACTCACCATGAAGCACAAGATTACCTGAGGGCTTAACATCTGCAAGTTGACTTTAACAAAGAAAGCCAAGATCAAAGACCGACCAAGAGCATCAGTTGCATTGTGATCGCCATAAAGTGTAACTCCTTAACCCCCCATGGGCCCACCTAGTGGGACCTTGGTATAGTCAAGTCTTATACTTGTTACTTGTCCCCTTTGGGCACCTACTAGCCCATAGGGATTTCTTCACGTCCCTCAACACTTGAACCTAAGACCTCCCTACTTGTAAGGTTCTTAAGTCAAATGTTGGTACCAATTGATCTTGAAGGTCAATTGGTACCAACATTTGACTTAAGAACCTTACAAGCAAGGAGGTCTTGGGTTCAAGTGTTAGGAGACACGAAGAAATCCTTGAGGGCCCCTAGGTACCTAGGGGGGACAATACTAATAAGTAACGAATATAAGACCCAACTATGCCAAGGTCCCACAGGTGGGCCCATGGAGGGTTGAGGCGTTACATAAAGATTGCGTAGATGGGGATCAATACGAAGTCTAAGGGGGACTTTGTTGTTAGTTTGGTAGCTTAAAAAGGCCTGAGTCTATCATGTCCAAAATTCTCACATACTTATTGGCCAATGCATTACATGCTTTCATAGTATTATGTATTTTTTTATGAGATTGATTGATTAATATGATGCATCCATCATAGTAATAAAGTGCATTTAAGTGTTAAAGATGCATTAAGTATTTGATTACTCATTATATATTGATGAATGACAGGTTTACTCAAAGATGGATCCAATAAGTGAAGAAATGCAATGGAAGTTGTGATTAAGTAAGTTATGAAGCTCATATGTGGTTTTAAGGTGCAAAATTGACAAAAAAAGATACATTTGAGCTAAACAGGAAGGTTTGGAGTATGTTTTGTTGAGTAAATGGGCCAATTTATGATAAGAAACTTTTACATTGGTGTTTTGTTTAAATGGGAATCTTTTACATTAATAGGACAATTTATGATAAGAATCTTTTACATTGTTGAGTAAATGGGAAAATGATGTGAATTTTATGCAAGTTTTATGGTTATAATACCCTAAAAGCCCTAATTCCATGAAATTTTTGGTGCTCAATTTTTTGAGTCACAACAAGATTCTATCAGGACTTTAAGTAATTTGTTAAACCCTTTATGTTTCTTTAAGTATATTTGGAGGAATTCTAAAAGGAGTACTCAAGTTTCATTATTGAAAAATTAAGGATTCAAAGATATATTTTTTAAGTGTACCAAAGTCTCGGTGTGAGTACATGTGCTTAAATTTGATAAGCGAAAAGATTAGTTTAAGACCTAGGTTGTGCTTGGAACCTTGTATGAGTGCCTAATGCATAATTAATGAGGTGAATATGCTTCTAGAGTGAGACCAATCAGAAGAATAGGAAAGTACTTCATGATGAAGTAATTAAGGTGTGTGCTTGGCTCTTTGAAAGGTTTTAAGCAGCTAAGTGGATCTAACTCAACCAAAAGTCTCTAAATCCAACCTTTTCCTCGTCTCCACAAATTTCTGAACAAGATAGCAAGGGATTTGAAGAAAATTTGAAGGAGTTTATCAAATTTGGATGGTGATATCACGAGAAAACACTAACTAATGCAAAGTAAGAACCGTTTCAGTTGGTGTTATATTAAACATTGGTTCAGAGGGTTTTTTATAGAGTTAGGTTCTAAATTTTGAATTGTATGACCATATATATGTTAGATTGAATCTTGAAAAAAGGTTTGAGCTAGCTCAATTGGAAAGTGGTAGTTAAGAGCACCGGATCCCTTGAGAGGAAGCCAAGAATATATTACACATTACTAAAGAACAAGGCAAGTAGAATTCACCACAAGAAGTTTTTGATTTTACAACCTTTAATTAACGACTGTTTCACAAAAACCATCGTGGTAAGGAGAAAAAAACACGACGATTTATGCCCGGGAAGACAAAAACCGTCGTGGAATGGGGTAGGAGCTACCACGATAGTTTTTTAAAAAACCGTTGTGGTATATACTATCTACCACGACAGTTTTTTAAAAAACCATTATGGTAGCTTCACCCCATTCCATGATAGTTTTTTAAAAAAACCACCATGGTAGCTTACTTTAAAAATCTTTTTCCACCTCGACATTTAGACATAATTCAGAAACTCACTTCTCAAATGCAAATATAGACCTATCCGAATCAGTTGTTGTCATCCCTCTCCGCCTCCACACTCCTTAATCTCAGCCCAAATTGTAAGATTTTGTTAGAAATTCATAAATTATTGTTGATTTTGTTGTATAATTAATCCAAAATTCATAAATAGTTGTTGATTTTGTTGTTTATTCTATGAAATTTGTATTGTGGATCATGGGTATGATATATTTGTTTTATAATGAGTATGTGTAACTTGCTTTATGATGGGTGATGTTTTTATTTTATGATTAGAAAATATATATAGGTAGGTATATATATAATTTGTGAAATTAATTTTAATTGAATATTTGCTATTTATTATTTCAATTTAGGACTTGCAAAATGGATAGCAAATGGATGTGGGATTTTCGATTGTCTAGAAAGTATGTGAATGGTGTGGAAGAGTTCTTGGATTTTGTCAAAAGTCATGCCAATGGTGATAAAATTTGGTGTCATTGTGTTCAATGTGGAAACCATACATTGCATCCAATTCGAATTATTAGAGGACATTTATTTTGAAATGGAATTATAAGAAGTTATCAAACATGGCATTTTCATGGCGAGTCTAATTTCGATCCAACTTTAGTAAGTAAAGAAAAGGAAGCTATTGTGGAGGATAATATGGATTATCAAGATAATATGGTTGATATGGTCAATGATTTAGAAGAACATTTATTGCACCGTCTGGATTTATTTGAGACAATGATGAATGATGCCAAGATACCCGTGTATGAAAGGTACACCAATTTCACTAAATTGTCCACTTTAGTTGGATTATGGAATTTGAAAGCATCGGGTGGGTGGTCAAATTCTAGTTTCACAAAGCTATTAGAATTTTTAGGAAGGTTTCTACTAGAGGATAATACATGACCAACTAGTATGTATGAGGTTAAGAAGACTTTGAGCACTTTGGGAATGGATTATGAGAAAATTTATGCTTGTGAAAATGATTGTGTTCTCTATAGGAATGAGTATGAGGATAAAAATTATTGTCCAATTTTTCAACAATTAAGGTGGAAGAAAGGATAGGAGCCAAAAGGCGGTAAGAATAGAGTGCCAAAGAAAGTGTTATGGTTCATTCCACCGGTACCATGTTTGAGGTGTTTATTCAAGAACCTAAAACATGCCAAGAATTTGACATAGCATCATGACAAATAGGTGGATGATGGTATGCTTAGACACTCAATGAATTCACCACAATGGTAGACTTTTGAAGTTGATCATCCCAACTTTAGTGCGGATCCAAGAAACATACATTTCACTTTGTCGATGGATGGAATGAACCCACATGGTGACATGAGTAGTAGGCATAGCACTTGGTCCATAATACTTGTTAACGACAATCTCCCTCCAAAGATGTGAATGAAGTGGAAGTTTTTAATGTTTTCTTTATTGATTTTGGGTTTTCACCAACCAGGCAATGACATTGATGTATACTTGGCACCGTTAGTCGATGACCTAAAAAAGTTGTGGGAAAATGGAGTTGAAGTTAGAGATGCTTACCGAAAAGAGACGTTCACACTCCATGCAATGTTGATATGGACAATTAACGACTTCCCTACATATGGCAATTTATCTGGTTATTTGGTGAAGTCTCTATTGGTTGTTCTATTTGTATGACAGAAACATCTCACAAACGGTTGAAGAATGATAAGAAAACAGTTTTTCTTGGTCATAGAAGATGGTTGCCAACAAATCTTTATTATCGTAAACAAAAGAAAGCCTTTGATGGCAACAGCGAAGAAAGAGACCTCATCATTTGACAGTGAACAAATATTTGAAATGATAAAAGATATAAGAGTCGTATTCGGGAAGAGAAAGCAAGGTAAGGACGAGCCACCAATTGATGGACCATGGAAAAAAAGATCATCTTTTTTTTATCTTCTATACTAGAAGACACTTTTTGTTCGTCATTGCTTGGACGTTATGCATATTGAGAAAAATGTTTGTGAATCCATAGTCGGCACGTTGTTTGACATTCTGGGCAAGAGTAAGGATAGTGAAAAAGCTCAGTTGGATCTCATGGAAATGGACATTAGGCCTAATTTGTTTCCTGAGAAAAGAAGAAACCACACTTACTTACCTCTGGTGAAGCACATGTTATCCAAAGAAAAAAAGAGAAAGCTTTGTGAATGGCTTGCTTCGTTAAAACTGCTAGATGGGTATTCTTCAAACTTTAAAAAGTTGGTGTCAGTGAAGGATTTGAAACTTATTGGCATGAAAATACACGATTGTCATGTGTTGATACAACAATTACCACCACTTGTTTTACGAGGAATTCTAACAAAGGATATGAGATTTACAATTTCCAAGTGTGTGCCCATTTTTTAATCCAATATGCTTGAAGGTAATTGATTTACTTATGCTAGATTCATTGCAATTGGAGTTGGTGCAAACCTTATGCATGCTTGTGAAGTATTTTCCACCAGCATTTTTTGATATCATGATTCATTTAACGATGCACTTAGTACATGAAGTTAAGTTATGCAGACCGGTGTATTTGAGATGGATGTACCCATTTGAAAGATATATGAAGGTTTTGAAGGGCTATGTGAAGAATTGAAATAGGCCGAAGGGATGTATTGTAGAAAGTTACATAGCTGAGGAATCGATTGAACTTTGCTTCGAGTACCTATCCAATCTGGATGCAATTGGGGTGCCAAGGACTATAAACATTGAGGTTAGGGGACTAGGGGTGAACAACAGGCGGTTTTGTGGTTTTTGGACGGGTGCGGGTCGGCTTTTTTAAATGGCGGGTTGGCGATTAATCAACCCATAGACCGCCCATGGAATGGCGGGCGGTTTCGGTTTAGGTGCGGGCGGGTACAGGTGGGTGGTCGGTTTGGGTCTTTACTAATGCACAATGTAATTTTTTGAGCTTTTTTTAATTAAAAAAAATGAAGAAAATTTGTAGAAAATATAAGATGATAATGTATGAAGCATTCCCAACAACAACCAAGTTTGATGCCTAAAGACAAGGACCATATTCCCTAAAGACAATGACAATTTATAGAAGTAATTCAAAGGAATAGGATATGAAGAATCTCTAATCCCAGTTATATATCCACTCTCACAATTTACCAAAAAGGCAAATAAAATAAAAAATAAAAAAAGAGAAGAAGAGGAGGAAGTGATCTAAAAGAAAATTGTTGGTGAAAATAAAAAATAGTAATGAAGCAGGTACGCGATGAAGTCCAAAGGGTAACAAAAAACACAAGATCGAAGCAAAAGACTAGCTAAAAATAAAAAGTAAATGGTAATACTATTTTTTGGGAAATAACAATAGTAAACTGAAAGCAATTATAGTTAATGGAGAGCAAACTATAATGATGAGGAATAAAGTGCGTAGATGTTAGTTTTGAACACAAGTAGTACAGATCAAAGACTTGAATGGAAGATGACTTTGAAGTTTGATCACAAAAATTATAGTAATAATAATATATTGGGAAGGAAGTTTGAGTGTGAATAGAAGAAAGGGGGGAAATTTGAGGGTGAAAACCGTGAAATCAATTGTTTAGTTTAGGGTAAAATAAAAGGGCTTAGGGATGGGTTTAGATTAGGATTTTTTTTTTATTTTTAAGAATTACGCGGGTGGCTTCGGTTTGAACCCGCCCCCTAAAATTTTAACCCGTACCCGCCCGTCAACATATGCGGGCGGACGGGTTGAACCCGCCAATGGGGCGATTATTGACATAGACCCCTTTTTCACAGGTGGGCCGAGCGCGGGCGCGGGCGGCCGGCAGTTGCGGGGCGGTTTTTGTGCAGCCCTATAGGGGACTATCTACTGGCAATCCTTCATCAGTAAATCAAGAGGAGTGGGAGCAAGCTTGTCTTTATGTCTTGCACAATGCTAATGAAGTACAACCTTTCATTGAGGTGCACATAAACGAATTAAAAAAAGCATACCCAAAAAGAGCAAGAAATGAGAAGTGGTTGCAAGATAAACACAACCAGACCTTTTGGTTGTGGATTAGAATACACATCTATGGCAAGTGCTCTACATCACAAGATGAAGGCATGTCATGGGAGTTGAAGAAGCTAGCTAGAGGACCATCATCAGTAGTTACAAGGTATAGTCATATTTCATAAATGGTTACACTTTCTACACTCATGAAAGAGATGAGAAGCATCTTGTGCAAAATAGCAGTGTGACTCTCCGTGCTGAGGCTATGCATATTGCCTCTGCCAAGGACAAGAATCCGGTATATGGGACCGTGAACTACTGTGGTTTCATTGAAGATACTTGGGAACTTGATTATGAGGGATTACGCATAGCACTTTTTAAGTGCAAGTGGGCCGACAATAACTATGTTAAGTGCGATAATGACGGCATCATGGTGGTTAACTTTAGAAGATTGGGATACAGGAATGATCCCTTCATTATGGCATCATAAGCAATCCAAGTTTTTTATACTACGGATCCCCAAGACATGGAGTTGTCTTTAGTTGTCCCGACGAAGCCAAGAATAGTTATCAATGGTGAAGACATTGCCGAGGATTGCACAGACATTCCTTCACTCACAAAGGGATTGCCACCGGTTGAAGAGATAGATAATTTTGAAGATAATGTTTCGCACTTGCTTCGTGAAGATGTGGAATAGATATGTATTGGGGAACCAAAGATAAAAAGATAAAAAAAAAGAGCATCTATAAACCAATTTATGTTAATTTATTTTAAAATTTTTCTTTAATTTCTTTAATTTTTCATCTTTTTTTAAGGGTTTTGTATATCTATCTATAGTTATATTTGCAGTGAAAATAGAGAAAAAGTATACATTTTGGGCCATCGGATGCTTAACACATGGGCTGGCCACCATAGGCAGAAAAGAAAATAATATGTAAGAAATAATTTGGATAATTTTTTACGACGGTTTTATTAAGCAGCCGTAGTCAAAATTATTCATCGAAAGTTTTTTGAAAAAACTGTCGTGGGACAATAGGCTTCCATGATGGTTTTTGCAAAAACAGTCATGGAATGCTATAAAAAATCACAACATTTGATATGTTGTTATAGGCTTCTATGACGATTTTTGCAAAAACCGTCATGGAATGCTGTAAAGAAATCACAGCATCTGAAATGTTGTGATAGGCTTCCACGATAGTTTTTGCAAAAACCATCGTGGAATGTTGTAAAAAAAATCATAGCATTTGAAATGTTGTGATAGGCTTCTACGACGGTTCTTGCAAAAACTGTCATGGATTGCTATAAAAAATCACAGCAGTTTAAATACTGTGATAGGCTTCCACGACGGTTTTACAAAAACCATCTTGGACTGCAGTAAAAAAAACACAACATTTTAAATACTGTGATATCTTCCACGACAATTTTTTGCAAAATCCGTCATGGAATGCTGTAAAAAAATCGCAACGTTTTAAAATATTGTGAGCTTCCACGATGATTTTTGCAAAACCTGGTTGGTGAGGACACGAGCTTCCCCACCCAGCCCCACTTGCACCCCCACCCTACCCCACCCCGCCACACCCGCCCTCCAATCATATGTGTAATTGTGTATACATGTGAATATGTGTAATTGTGTTTTAAAATTGTAGGTTTCGTGTTGCAGGCGCGATTCCTACTTATTTTGTTCTTAGATATAGGATCTACTAACTCGCCACATACTTATCTGCTATTCTTAGAGTCTGAGAAAAAACACCCAGTAAGAGTGTGAGCTTAACTTGTGTTATACTAATTAGTTTAGTATATCGAAGAAAAAGAAATTAAATCTTTTCCTAAAAATTTTCCTTTGTTAACTAATTGCCTATTTGGGTAGTTAAAAAGGATTAATTAAATTTAAATCCTCAAAACTCATAGTTCTTGTCTAATTTATTTCCCTTAATTGCCTTTAATTAAATTATACTAAGGCCGATAATCAATTAATTAATTTGGTAATTTAATTAATTATGTTCTTCTTATAACATAACTTCCTAATCTCTCATATTACTTATGTTGGGCCTATTATTATACTAAAAGTCCATTTGAAGATGAATAGTATTATTGGGCCTAAGTTTCAAACCTCACTTATGACATAAAGAATATGGTTTTCAAATACTTTATAAATGTTGAAATGTATTGCATATGTTATGCAGAATGTTTTAATGTATAAATTATGATTTGCAATGTTTATGCAATTGCTATATGTTATAGATATTAAGATATGTCATGCATAATGTTCGTTAAGATTACAAGATTGATAATCTAAAATAAACATAATTTAAAAATTAATACCTTTTATAAAAATATATAAATAAACATAAAAGAACTGATAATCGTATCGAAATATTTGTTCGAATTATAGCTAATAAAAGATTTATATATATTAGTTTGAACTCATTAAAAAAAAGGCAAAGGATTAGATTTGATCCCATAAATAGTTTGGTTTAGCTTAAAAATCTCCAAACCAATCTTTAATTGGTTTGGTTTGCGATTTAGCTAAAATAAACGGTTTAATTTAATTCTTATCCCTAGTTACAACACATTCTTTTTTCTTAATGGGTCTTTAACGTAGAGAATAAGTACGTAACTATGAGAGTAAGTTCAGTCAACCATGTAGTGAGTTTGATAGGTTGCTGGGGAAAGTAGTTTAAACTATTAGTTTGAATTTAAAAATTATAGCATGTGAGAGCTTTTCACTGTAGCATATAGAGCTTTATACTGTTCACAGTTTAAACTATTAGTTTGAACTATTTTTTCAAACTCCTTATGAATCCTGGAGCAGTCACATTATATAGTGGAGTAAAGGATAAATTACATGTTATGCTATACCTTTAAAAATAGTTTTTATTCATGCCACATTTGAAAAAGTTATGTTACGTTACTGCTTATATAATTTGTTAAGTTTTATCACACTAAAACATTTGCGGCATTTGCAAAAAAACAAGTTTTAAAAGATGGCATTCATCAAAATTTTCGTTAGAGTAAAATATATTGATCATGTCATTTATGTATGCAGTACGATCACTAATTAGAATGAATAATATTATGCGCAAGGCTAGCAAACAAATGATAAGTAACTTGCGGGCATCCAACCTTGACCTTGCACCGATTAATTGCAATTGCATAAATTTCTTCAACCTTTGATATTGGTAACAAGAAATTCAAAAATATAATATGTTTATAAAAAAACGTGGGCTGTTGTGCGAGTTAAAAGCAATAATTACACAAATCGTAAGGGACAAAAAAGTAGTATAAACAGACACAGATTTACAATAGGACCGATGGGGCATGTGTCCCCACTGAGATGATAACAAACTATTACACTGATGTAGTTTCGCAAACCTATTACATTCTTTATTGTTGTTTGCGCCCCCAATCAAACAATCGGTGCACTCTGTTATCCTTTGATCTTTCTTTAATTCTTTTCAAATATTAGATTTTAGCTTGATTCGACTCTTTTTAAACGACCTTTTTGCTTTTCAAACGTCAATATACTACTTTAACCTCTATTCTACCCATCTTCAGTATTTTGGAATTAATTTTTCTTCTCATTTTTTTCTTGATGTCATTATTCTCACTGTCTCACACACAATTCATTTATTTCTCTTTCTTTTAACTCTCATTTCTTTACCCAAAAAAAAAAAAAAAAAGCACTTATATTGTTGTCTTTACACTTTTGCTATTCTCTTTTTTGGGTTTTATCCCTTTAAATAATCTTTTTCAGTTTGTTGTTCACATACTATTCCCAAATTAGTTGTTCACTTGTGCTTCAGGTTTATTCTTCTAGACCGATAAGCATTGTAAATTTTGAGATCCTTTTTTTTTTTTTTTTTTTTGCCAGATAAGTTCCTCACCCTTATTTTACAACCTCAATCCTCCACCATCTGGGCAGGGGTCGATCAATTAATGTTCTATTTCAGGAGATTTTTTATTACGTTTATTTTTTTTTTTGTTTTATGTTTATGATGTTTTAGATTACGCATAAAATTATAATAGGTTTGTATGGTTGGATTTAGTTTTATTTTTTGCATTATACATGTAGGGGTCATGGAGAACAATTTGGTTCCCTATGTTTAGAAAGTACATTCTCTTTATAATAAAATTATGATGCAAAGATTTTAAAACATGAAAGCTCGTTGAAAATTATTGTAATATGTTGCTTACTTAATACAGTGTTATTACTAAGAAATGTTAGAAATTTTACTTGATTTTCATATTATGTAAATATATAATTTCACTCGTGTCTACTTACTGGACTGAAAGTCCGGTTCCGTAGCTGAGTAAAATACTTATGAAATTTAGCCAGATAGAGAAATCGTACCCCTAAGACAGGAACTAGATGAAATGTAACACCCTGAAGTTTTAAATGGCATTAGAGTGTAAAACGGTGAATTAGTGTGCCATAATGAGTGTTTTGAACTTAATTTGATTATTTTGTGAAAAATTTAGAAACTTTGTGTTAATTTACTCTTTTAGTGATTTTTAATTATTCTAAATTGTTTTTAATTGTTAATTTAATTTTTAATGAAGCAATTTGATTTTGAAAACAGTGTATTGTTGCACACAGTTTTGTACAACTGTTTTTTCTTTTTCTCTATTTATTTTCTCTCTCTTTCTCTCTTCCTCTCATTTTCTCACGCTCGTCTCTCTCTCCTCTCACTCTCACTCTCTCGGTTTCACTCACTCTCTCCCTCAATCTCTCAAAATTTTTGAAGCAAAATTTTTTTTCAAGCTTCGGGATTGTGGATTGAAGGCTCGGGAACACGATTGAGCAACCACAAACTCGATTCAAGCTTCGATTTAAGGTTAGTTTTCAAAATTTCTAAACTTTTTCACTTTTTCAAATTTTCTTACCTTTTGAAATTTAAGAGTTTTTAAGTCTAGAAAAGCTTTGATCTAGCTTAGAGTAACTTAGATTAACTAGGATTGAAACTTTATTTCATCAAAAACGGATTAGAATCAAGATTTTTCATTTTTCCTCTATTTTCTCTATTTTCGGATTTTGTGAAAATCTTGTTTAAAACTTGTTTTAAACCATTAAAAAGTGTTCTACTACAATTTTCTATAGTTTATGATGATTATCCATGCCTGGGAATTGAGAAAACAGGTTAGATTTGAAGATTTGAAATTTGGGATGCCGAGACCCATGCGTGGAAAATTCTAAAATTTTTCAGATCGGCAGGCCGAACTTCGTGTTCGGCAGGCCGAATTCAAAGGATCGGCAGGCCGGATTCATCCGACCGGCAGGCCGAACCTGGGGATGTTCATCCGACCGGACTTGGACTTCCGGCAGGCCGAACTGTGCAGTTCGGTAGGCCGAACCAAGGAAACCGACAGGCCGACCGAGCAAGGAAGAATTTTGTGATTTTCATCCGTTTTAACTGTTTTGAATCCTGATTCAAATTTCAACTTTATATAATGATTCTATAAACCTAAATGGCACACTAGGACATTATGAGATGATTTAGTACCATAGGATACCTCGGGTTAGATACTAATGGATTAAGTTACTATGTATTTAGGATTTGTACGTGGATCCACGGAGCTAACGTATAGCGGACCGGGATTACGGTGTGGGACACCGACACGGATATTGAGGTAGGACTTCTACCCCTCTTCTTTGGTAGCCCTATTTCCAAAATGATTTAAGCCAAAATGAATTTTTATCAAATGTTTTCAATGATAGATTGGGAAATGATTCTATTTAAGCATCTTTACAAGCAGTTGATTGAGAAATGTTCATAATGAACCCCATAATGAATATAAATGATTATATCTGGTAAAGAAGAGATTTTATGAATCAAAGAGATATATATGTATATATATTTAGGGCATGATGCCATATCAGAGATCGGGTCGTGTGATGAACGACCTTGGGGGCAGGTCCCGAAACCCAGCTGGGCCACTACGGTGGTGAATTACATATGGTTTGTCTAGAGAAGGAAAATTGTATTCTTTCTGGTTGACCTATTTGAATTGTTTTGGTAAGATTATATTTTTGTTAAATTCTCATTTAATTATTTATTTGTTTACTTGTTCTAGCTTGTTTTCTATATATTTATTTGGTTATGCAATTTCTTTTAAAAATTGAATAATTTTCAAATACAGTCCTACTGAGCCTTTCGCTCACATTTTTATCTGTTTTAAAATCTTA
>CAMOHE010048776.1:0-13412 GCA_946598075.1 Artocarpus hirsutus | reverse complement strand
TTCCACATAATCTTAGTAAGTTGGAAATTCTACTTGTGCCAAATAACATCATCTTTTTGGCTCATGCATGAAATTAATAAATCATAAACTCTTGGTTTAGCACATCAAATAATTATTTTTAATTATTTTAATGTACTATCATAACATTACATTGTTCATGTTTCATAAATAAAGCACATAAATTTGTGCATTCACAACATTATTTATCTCTAAGGTCTTACGGCTAGTAAAACCTTCAAATTTGCGCGTTAATAATTGCTAAGTTGTATTTTCTTACGCTCTTAGCTGAGTAATGTGAGAAAAATATTTAATTAATCATAGTTATCAATTTTTGAATTTTTCAGGTCATTACATATGGTAAAGAAGAGATTTTATGAATCAAAGAGATATATATGTATATATATTTTAGGGCATGATGCCATATCAGAGATCGGGTCGTGTGATGAACGACCTTGGAGGCAGGTCCCGAAACCCAGCTGGGCCACTACGGTGGTGAATTACATATGGTTTGCCTAGAGAAGGAAAATTGTATTCTTTCTAGTTGACCTATTTGAATTGTTATGGTAAGATCATATTTTTGTTAAATTCTCATTTAATTATTTATTTGTTTACTTGTTCTAGCTTGTTTTCTATATATTTATTTGGTTACGCAATTTCTTTTAAAAATTGAATAATTTTCAAATACAGTCCTACTGAGCCTTTCGCTCCTATTTTTATCTGTTTTAAAATCTTAACCCTAGGTGGACATCAGCTTAGGATTGGAGAAGAGTCCGCTAACCGGACTTACAATCAGTAGAAGATTGGGTAGGTTAAGATACAATTCAAGGCATGTAAGGCTCTTAACTTGTTCTTTTATTTTAGACTGTGGTCGTATTGTAATATTTTCAGTATTATATGTGTGCGCACAATATGTGGGCCAGTAGGACCCATACGCGTTCCACCCCATATTTAATTATTTTTAATGTTATTTTATTTGCTTAATTATTATGATGATTTATTTTAATTCCTTAAATTATTTTACTTAAACAAATTTTAAAAAAATTTATCACTTTTAATTATAAAGTTGAATTTTAAACCCTGTTTTTAACTAAATCCTTATTTAATTAACTTAATTAAACCACCACGTCATCTCTCGTACTCCGGGGCGTGACACCACCCCAGATAGCAACTCGACAACCTAGCCCCCTTCAAAGACCTAGCCCCCCCTCGAACCTTGACAACAACTATACGACCTAGCCCCCACCCTCATAGGCACACCAGCAATTCTCGTCAGCGCACTAGCAAATCTTGATGGCCCCTCGCACCACCAACGATGTCGATGGCTCCTTTGCAACTCAGAACACGCCTCCTCCACTACTCCAGCATGGGCAAGCGAATCACAATTTGTGAGGCAGCATGAGGAGAGATCACAACGTGGCCTCACTAGGTCGTGAGGCGGTGGGCATAGAGGTGCGATGGCAAGGCGATGGGATTTGGTTAGCGATGGTTTCATGGCAGTCGGTGGCTTCGATTCGTGTTGGTCACTTGGGTGGGCCAACTAGGGTTGTCAAGGTAAGTTAGCTTGGGTTTGCCGGAGAAAGGACAAGGATGGAGAATGAGGGAGAGTGGTGGTGCTGGGAAGTAGGCTCTGCAGAGAAATCGAGGAAGAAAAAAATTGAAAACAAGGTTTTTTTTTCTTTTCTAAATCTATAGAAAAAGTGGGATTTTTTAGAAAATTTTTTCATTTTCATTTTTTTAGAATTGCTAACCAAACAACATTTTGAAGCTATTTTTATTTTGTGTTTTTAAAACTAGGAACAATGTTTTCGAAAACAAAACCAAACTGAAACGATGAATTTTGCCATTTGACTAAAAGAGGATTTGGTGAATTTTATTGGTTAAACGAGAATTTGGACTTTTGGGGAGTGGACCGAGTCAAACAGAGGAAGAGAAGACGCGTTTCACCTCTCTTTGCGGTAGCTGAGAATGGGACTGTTTTCTCGTCTGATTTTCGTGTCTCAACAATGGAAGGCCCATTCAAAATTTTTCATCCAACTGATGAGTTTTAGTCTAAAAGATCCACATGTGAAGCAATATCAAGGAAGTTAGATATGACGACAAAATCTGAAATAGTAGAAAAAAGAAACAAATAACTAAAATTTTTGAAGTTCTGAAATTTAAAATAAAATAATATAAACCCAATAATAACATTGTCACTGCCTATTAGTTTAGCTCGTTGAAGAAAAGTAATTCTAAATCCAGAATAGCCTGTGGTTGACTAATAACTAGACTAGTGGATATTTAAGAGTTTCTCTTCCTATGAATTAATATTGGATAAAGAAAATCGTTTCGGCCTACTCTATATAATTCAATGTTAATGTTTGTAAATTTAAAGCCTTATTGCTCAAAATCAAAGAAATACAATAAAGATACAATTTACCCTTTAAAAAACCAATAAGCATACATAAATTTAACATACGTGTCACAAGGCCAGATGAGATGAATATCATATAAAGTGTCACCCTATAAGTATATTATACAGTGTCAGCGACAAAATCACATGAAGGAACATCTTTAATAAAAATTAAATATGATATTTATTATATCTCAATCTAGTTATAATATATTAAACGGCTATCTGGCTGAGTGGTAGAACCATGGTTCCGATCACAAATTCAGTTATGAACAGTGTAAAGCTCTCACATGCTGCAATAACAATAAAAAAAAAATTGCTACAGTGTAAAGATCTCACATGTTATAGTAAAAGTGGTTATAACTAACAGCTCCCACCACCCTTCCAAACACCCTATTAAAAAAAAACTCCACGTTTTTTCTTTCGGAAATAAACATGCAACTACTTGCCCCTTCAACATCATTTAAATAGTATGCGCGGCCAAAGCCTTTAGGCCAAAACTATACACGGTGTTTGGCAAAAAGTGATTTGGATTACTTTTTCAGTTATAAATAGTGTAAAGTTCTCACATGTTACAGTAATATAAAAAAAATAGCTATAGTGTAAAGCTCTTATATGCTACAGTAAAAACAGTTCTGACCATCCTGTCAAACACTAGTTTAATATGTTTTTCTTCTTGTTGTACTACGCAAACAGTTAAAAGATGTTTGGTCACTTTGTTCAATTCAAACACTGCAGCACATGAGAGTTTTATAATATTGTAGCATATTTTTATTTTGTATTGTAGTGTGTGAGAGTTTTACACTATACCAACCAAAGTTCTGCTTTAAACTCATTTTACCAAACATCATATTAATCATTAAATGATGGACAATTTAATTTAAACCATAGATATTTGAGTGATGAGAAATGCACATTTTTTAAACCTAAATATCAATATTTTACATTAACATTTCTCATTAAATCCCTTAATTATAGCATTTGTGTGATAATTTGTATTTTAGTGTGTTCGTATGAAAATATGTTTAAAAATGTATTTTAGTGTCTTTTTATGTTTAATAATATTTTTAGTAATTTTTAGAATCATCTATGTAAGTTTCATAATTAAATAGTTTGTAACTAATCAAAACCATAAAAATAATGTAGTGTGATTTTATTTTGAGCTCAATATATTTGTAAATAAGTTTTGAGCCTATAAATATGTTCCAATATATTTTTAGTAATTTCTAAAAATATTCTTGAGTTTAAAAAGTATATTTGTTAAGGTTGTAAATTTTAGAAGTTTTTATTTATTTTTAGTGATTTTTGTGAGTTTTATTGTAAATTAAATATTTTTTAATTATTGTAAAAAATTATGCTTCTAAAACAATTAATTTTAGTTTGTTTCTTTTATTTTAGATTTTAAATTTGCAAGAAAAACATAAAAAAGGAGCAAAAAGAGATTGCAAATGCATCAAAAATTAAAAAAGAAAAAAAAGAAGTGACATGTGGCACTCTTCCAGCCGCTAGATCGAAACCACCCAGCACATTTGAGCCATCCACATACCCCCTTCCCCCATGGAATCCAGTGCAATGTACGCATATGAACGTCCTTTCTCCTCTGCCCGTTCTGCTTACAATGACTCATCTAAGGGACGTCAGAAGTGTAGCGCTCCTAGCATTCTTCAGCTGCCAGATCTGTCAAGTGTACGTGTGATCTACAGTCTCCTTTCATCTTCCTATATAGGCACCACACCAGATTTCAAAGAAAAATCAGCATTTTAAGCTGGTTCACCTAAGAGAAAAAAAAAAGGAAAAAAGTCGAAAAAATCAGATTTGAATCAAATTAAGAATAATGGGGCGGCAATTAACATTTCAAAAAAAACCTAAAATATTCTAAATTGCCATCCTACTCATTTTCAACCTAAAATATGCTAATAAAATAATAAAAATAATAAAAAAGTAAAAAATCATGTAAATACTAACTCTTTTTCACCTATAAAAACCCCCATGGCATGTATTCTTCACTCCTCTTTGTGATTTCTTTCCTTTTTGTGAAAATGTAGTTCTAAGTTTAGTTTTAGTTTTCTTATTTTCTAGTTTTATGATTTATGTAAAATATTCCTATTTTATTATGCTTAGTAAAATTATGTGTGTTTTTTACCTTCAATATGTCTGTTTAAATTTTCTTTTTGCTAAGGAGAAGAGAGGAAATTCTAACAAAGCTAAGGTAAATATTTTTAGTTTTTCAATGTTTTCTAAGTTGTTATAATGTCATAATCATATTTAGAAAACTTAAAATTTTCACGTTAATTTAGCTAAAACTCTTACAAAATTAAGTTTTAATTTATCGTAGATATAGGCTAGCACGGGTAATACTTAAGAGCACTTTGATTATTTGTAGACAGAGAATGGGACAGTAAATGCTTAACTATAAATTTTGTTGGTTATTTTAGTTAGTTAATTTTGAAATCATACTTATTGGTTAAAAATGAGTCTTTGATGTATTATGGACATGAATTGGCACATTAAATGTTTGGTAACTCTTAATTTATTGTAAATAAAAGATGGCATATTGCATACTTAAACCATTTTAATGGATAATTTTAGACAAACTAAAACATATTTAAGTTAATTGCCAAATTGAACCTTTAATCCTCAACATTTGTTAAAATTGTTGTTTCTTTCAAGTTAATTTGCACTTATTAAAGTTCCATTTACCATTCTAACTTAAGTCACATTTCTTGTTTTTGAAATTCCAAATATCATAGAAAAATCTAAAACCGAAAAAAGTAAAAAATGTGTAAATATTATAAATAAATTGTAAATAATTTGTAATCCTCAAAATTTTTGGCTAAAACTAATAAAACTAATATTTAGGACTTTTACAATATTTTCTCCTTGTGGGATCGACCTTGGATTTACCAAATTTTATTTTTTGGACAACTTTATAATTGTGGTTATACCCGATTTGCACTTTTAGACCCAAACATTGAGTTGCTTTTATCAAGTTGAATTGACCAATGAAAAGTATTAACGATTCATATTTTTTATAGATTTGAGCCCCAATAATGCTACCTCGTGTTTGTTTTAACAACTTCTTAGGGTTGCCCATGGGATGTTAATTCTGAGCCATTACATGTAAGGTAGAACAAATTCTATACCCTAAAAATTCAAATGCGCATCATAAATTTATGAGTTAACAAGATTCTATTTCATGCAAGCCAGCCTCAAATGCTTTAATCAAACAGACTAATAAACATACGGGGAGTTTTCATAAATTCCATCTACTAAAAAAAAATATTTTGATATGTAAAAGAGAAAGAGGAAGGGAAAGATAAGAGAATATTAGGCTTTGCCTATTTAAATTGGTTAGGAAAAGAATAGTTGCACTAATTTTTTAAAAAATAATATATAAGTGATAGTATAAATAACTTTTTTAATTTTGTTTTTTGTAGCATGATTAAACACATTTTATAAAATGTGATAAACATCATCGTTAAAATGTGTGACATCACATGTAATTCTCTAGGCAAAGCTAAATATAACATGCATGAAAATTATTAATATCTATATAAATACAATACAAGATTAATATCAAGATTTATTAAGCTTCCTAAAATTTAAGCTGTAAGAAAATAAAGAATTTTACAGTAAAATATGAAATAAAGTTTTGTATTTATCTGTTAGATCCATATATCAGAGCCTATAATTTTGTATACTTTTTAGTATTTTGATATGATTTTAACCTGAACTTAGATGGAAAAACTTCAACTTATTAATTATTTTATGTTGGCTCTGTGGTGCTTGGACTTGATTGGAAAATTCATCCACTCCAAATTTTTATTATATTTTTTCTATTTGCTCAAGGCTTATAAATAGGACTTTATTAGGTTATTTAGGGGAAGCCTAGTCCCTTAAACTAGAGAGCCAGGGAGAAATACATCGGTAATTTTATGAGCATTTTATTTTATTTTAGTTTAGAATTTTGTTTTCAATAAATACAAGAGAAAAGACAGCTTAAAGATCAAGAAGAGGGATTGAAGATTGGAGAGTCAAGCTTAGAGAATTGTGACACCTTCATATGGAATTTTCATTCCAAATTTCTTACCTTTGTATTTTTGTTATTTGAGATGTTGAACCCTTGAGTTGTGTTTAGTTTAGAGCTATGAAATTACAAAATTTCTTTCAATTTTATTTCATTTATTTTTTCTTTCAAATAATTAATTTTCTCTAAGAATTTATTATTCATGGTTGTTATTAATTTTACCATTTTTAATGCTTTTAATTGCTTCATTACCAATTAATTGTTTTGAACACCTAGTTTAAAACCCCAAAAACAGATCTTTATGAATAACTTCTTGTAAAATTAACCGTAAAGTGTATGTGACATTGAATGATAAAAGTATGACTTGCATGATCAATTGAGAGAGTCATAAATCGTAATAAGTCTTTATAATAGTGGAATTCATATTAAGTGATAATGGGTTTACATGTTAAAGATAGTTTTAATATCATCCTTAGAAGGAACATTAGATAGTTTAGATTAATAGGTGACGTAAGTAATAATAATGAATTAAATTAGACTAGTTTTGATGAAATGGGATGACTTAGTCTTTTATTTATTTAAGTAGTTTTTTATTTTGTTTTATTATTTTCTATGTTATTTAATTTTGGATCGTTCAAATAATTTTAAGTTAACTAATTTTGGTACTTAACTAATTGATCACAATCCTTGTGGGAACGATACTCTCTTATCATTTTATTACTTGTTACGATTTATGCATCTGCGAAAATTCAGATCATAATTCAGCTATAGTTCTCATTATTGGTCTAGGAGAACTCATTAAAAAAAGCACAAAAACTCTAATTTTGTGACGACCTGCCTTTTCGGCCGTCACTAAACTTTTTTTAAACATCGTTATTGAACAGTAATCTTACTTACTTATTAAGAAAATACTGAATTAAAATTTTTTTTCTTTAAACATTCTTTAAAACATACTTAAAAATTGCTGCGACATTCGTCGCCAATCAAGTTGAGACTTCGCTCAACCTTTGCCTTTAAAACCATTTCAAATTGTTTCTTAAAACTACTAAGAAACATTTATTAAAGCATAACTTAAAACATTACTTTATAATTTTATAATACATTCAGTACAATGTATTTTAAAACCTTTGAAAACATTTTTTGAAACTCTGATTTCTTAAAACCTTGAAAACACTACATTAAATAGTGTAAAACCTTTTCTTTGCAATGCAGAAGTAAACTGTAGTGGTATCCATTCCTATATCTTCGCATCTATCCTTCCGCAACACCCAACTCCTCTTACGAGTCCTGCTGGTCACCCATATATTACCTACAGCATGAAAAACTTCTTATGACCTTACGCTCAGTAAGTTCAAACATAAACTCACAAAGCGTTTAAACATACTTTAAAACTTTTCTCATAAAAACCTTTTTCTTAAAACGTTCTTCATAAACGTTTTTCATAAAAACTTTTCATAAAACATTTCTAAAATGTTTCTCATAAATATTTTTCATAAAACATTTGTAAAATGTTTTTCATAAACATTTCCTTATACATTTTTCATAACACGTCGTTTATAAACCTTTCTTGAAAACATGAAAATATTTTCCATAAACATTTATCATAAAACATTCTTCAAAATATTTTTCATAACATACATATGTTTTTTTTTTTATAAACATTCAACATACAACTTTTCTCAATATATTTTTCATAAGCATTTGACGTAAAACTTTGAAATAGGGAATACAAGCAAATTCATAATGCATGATTCCAATAATGCTCGATTATGTACCATCAATTATGAGCATTTTATGAACACTCTTTTATTACTTTAACTTACTATTTTCATTTCTTAACTTTCTTTATCTTGCTTTCACTTTCCTTACCTTCCTTTAGTGTTCGTACCAACTCATCAATCATGAGATCATAAACATAGTGCTTCCCTTGCGGAAGACTTATGACCATTGATTACGTGGTCAAGTACCTCACACCTTGGAGGTCAAACTTTAACTTTACTTTCATTACTTCATAACACAGAGGCTGGTACGACACTTTTCCTTTATCTTTACATTACCCTCTTATTAACTTTCGTGAGCATGTCACATGCATTCACATCATATGCAAACATACTTGCAATTCATAGCTTGTATCGTGAAATCTATGCCTTAATAGATGCAATTATTGCATAATAAATGCATTATAAAGTGCACACACGGTTGCAAACCATAACTTGTATTATGAAACTTATTGCATACATAGGCAACTTATAGCATACATAACAAATGCACCATAAAATTCATAACTTAAACTATAAAATATTATGCATTGTCAAAATGCAAACACACTTTACAATATTCTGAAAATCATAACTTGTACTTTTAAATACGTTATGCATATCAATATGCAATAGACTTTGAACATAACAATTGCAAACTCATTGCAAATCTTGTTTTAAACTTTAAAACCATTTGCATAATAAATGCAAATATACTTTAAAATTAACTTGCAAAGCAATTGCAAACACATTTGCAAACATATAAATAAGTATTTGAAAATCTTTTACTTCATGCTGTAGGTAGGGTCTGAACTTACCCGTACTATGCTCTAGCGTTTACTATTCCTTTCTTGTCTCATTCCTTTCTCATTCATTTTCCTTCCGTTGGTTGGCTTCTGTGTTCTGATCACATGACAGCCGACTCATTAATAATCTTCCTTTTAATCAATCCACTCGATTGATGATAAAACACAAACATTAAACATCCATTGTTAAACCTCTCATCACACATGACGGTTACGTTACTCAACATATTACGAAATATTTTTCATCTAATGACGTTATGCTAAATCGGAGTGTTCGGCTCCGTTTTAGCCTTTTTTGTAAAAATGATGATTTTACCCTTGATGGGTTTTTCATCTATTTCATGGCTTAACAAAACTCATTACTTAACTTTAACATTTTGTTACGTACATAATACGGAAAAATTATCACTAAGAAACATTTTTCGACATCAAGCGTTTCGGGTCCATTTTGGTCATTTTTCATAAAATGACCATTTTGCCCTTGGTTTCATTTTCCTTCATTATTTCCTTGACTAACTTTAAATCCTTGAAACTTGGCATCTATAACAATTTACTTTAAATGATTCATACTGTAAGTGAGATTGCTACTTACTTGGACTCCGAGCTAAGCGGGTCTGGTTGTATCTCGTTGTATCTACAATATGTGAAGCATCCTCTGCAGTGCTCCTCGAGCGACCATAAATGGCTAGGAATGCTTCCTGGAGATCATATATTCTTTAACATATCATTCTGGACTCTGATAATGCAGTTTGAATCTCCTCGATCCGCGTGTAGTGGGTACCAGATGATTTTCACCATAGTGGAATTAGCTCGAACAGAGGTCACCGTTGCTTTCAAAGCATCGAAACAAATTAGGAGGCGATCTCAGATCGTCGATTGGAGGCTCAGATCGTAAAATCTCAAAACGTCCTTTGACCGATCGTTGGTCGCCGTTGACCGGCGTCAAACGGCCTCGTTGGTGGCTGGGCTTGAGCCTACCCCCCTAATTGACCCTTCTGAGTCGAATGGTGGGGTCCTCATTTTGGCCTCTATCTACATGAATTGGGCACGGGTTCCTCGGCCCAAAACCGACAGTGTCGATCTCAGGTTCACGGCGACGCTGCCGTGAAATTAGCCTTAGGGGAAACGTTCCCCATGGCCCTCTGAGCAATTCCCCTATAGTGGGGTTGCTCAACACTGCTCAAAATGGCAGCCCGAAACACCTCCATGGCGACGCACGACGGCGAGGTCATTCTCCCTTTTTCGACGGCTGTTGCCTACAATTGAGGAGTCGAATCTCCTCCTTTCAACCCTCTGAGCATAACCGTGAGGTCAATTGACCTCAACAGTGGCCGGAGCTTCAAAATCGATAACCCTCATGGCGACGATGATGGGGCAAGGTGGAACTCCATCGAGGGACAGCGCAACCAGGCAATTGGGTGAGGGGTTTCACTCCCCGGCTCCCTCTGAATCGCTTGGCACTGGCGGTGTGCCTCATTGCCGTCGGAGACGACGGCTCCGACAGTGGTGCCACGGTGGACATAGGGCAGCTTCGACGAGGCCCTTCTAGCTAGAATTGAGCTGGGAAATGGGTACCATCTTGCTCCTCTCTTCATGCTGAGTCCATAGACACCAAAATCACGTCGATTGGTGGTCGGACAGAGGAGAAATCAGCTCAGGAAAATTTAGGTCTCACCGCCACTTTGGGCGGCGTGTGAGCCCTCCTCCGGTGGTCTTTTCGACTGTTCGGCACATCGTTGAGCTCAGCTCATCGAGAGCTTTCCAATGGTGTAGGAGGTGTCAAAAACGGAGCTCAAATTCTCAAACTGATTTTTGAGGAGGAGAGAGAAAATGTAGAGAGAGAAAGTAGAGAGAGAAACGGGCGGATAATTATCCAAATTTTCCCTTTTCTTTTTTTTTCTCTCTCTTTACTTTTATATAAAAATTTTATGGTCTACGCAGTCCAATCTTGTACTGCGTGACCTTAAACAATCTAATTCTTACACTGCATTACTTTTGCAGTGTAATTTTATATTGCATAATTTCATCAGTGTATTTTCTGTACACTGTATTATTTCAATACCGTATAATTTTCATGTTATTATATAGTATTTTTTCTTAAATCATGTTTTTCTTCTTAATATAATCCTCAATTAATGCATTTTCAATTTATTAAAATATCGGGTTGTTACAATCTACCCTCCTTAACAATTTTCGTCCTCGAAAATTAGAACCTTCTAGGGTAGTTCATCTCCTTATCTTCCTTCCGTTCTTAACATACTTCCTTGCATCAGTACTTTCTCACCATAACTAAGCATTCATCTTGAAACTTCAACAATTTCCATCATTTCATTGACATATTTCCTGGCATTATAACACCATACTTATGTTGCGCACTCTGATCTTTTAATATCTGAGCACAGTTTCTATTCATTTAAAGGTTTAGCATTCTACAAATGAATGCTATTCTTGAAAATAAAGCTCATTTTCAATCGAATCACATCATTTCTATCTGAAAATCAGGGTCATCTGACCACAAAATCCATAATTTTTTGGTTCTATCTCTATTCTTGCATGACATTTTACCGTAATTTTCCTCCTAACGTGTCGATTTCCAGCTTCCATCCTCCAATCTGTGAGGTTTCTACTGCCAAACTAAGCATCATTGCCTTGATCATGATTCCCATCTGGGCGGTTACGAGCTCATTTGCATGTCTCAGCTCAGTTGCAGAGTGCTTACGCTAAAAAAAAAAAAATCGCATATTTAGTCATCTAATGCCCGGTTGCTCTTAGGCATTTTTGTTCCATAAAGCACCAAAAATCACCTTCGGATCTCTTTTTTTGTTATCTTGATCTGCTTTCCTCATTATATGGGTAGTCAATGCTGAATTGACTTCTAATAGAGTGAGATTTGCTCATACAGAGACACCATTGTGCGCCTAAACATCATAAGATGTCATGAGCTCATCTTCTTGATTTTTGAGCTATCGGCCATCTGTTGACCATCATTGACCATGTTTGGTCATTGTTGACTTGATATAGCTAATGGACGATAACTGTCGTCGACTTGTAGGAACATTCTAACATGTAACATTACGTTCATCCTTTGACCTTTGCCTTTTTCATCATTCATCCGGATGTGCCGATATCAAAGGCTACATTATCGGTATAAACACGTAATCGTTAAATACTAACCTTCTTTCTTACTTAACTTAACTTACTTACTTGAGCTATGGTGTAGCGAACATATGACAGCGTGAGATGGGATGGCAGGATACCGCTTTGATACCACCTGTGACGACCCACCTTTTCGGTCATCACTAAACTTTCTTTAAACATTGTTATTGAATAGTAATCTTACTTACTTAGTAAGAAGATACTGAATTAAAATTTTTTTTATTTAAACATTCTTTAAAACATACTTAAAAATTGTTGCGACCTTCGTCGCCAATCAAGTTGAGACTTCGCTCAACCTTTGCCTTTAAAATCATTTCAAATTGTATCTTAAAACAACTAAGAAACATTTATTAAAACATAGCTTAAAACATCACTTTATAATTTTATAATACATTCAGTACAATGTATTTTAAAACCTTTGAAAACATTTCTTAAAACTCTATTTTTCTTAAAACCTTGAAAACACTACATTAAATAGTGCAAAATCTTTTCTTTGCATTGCGGAAGCAAACTGTAGTGATATCCATTCCCATATCTTCGCATCTGTCCTTCCGCAGCACCCAGCTCCTCTAACAGGTCTCATTGGTCACCCATATATTACCTACAGTATGAAAAACTTCTTATGAGCTTACGCTCAGTAAGTTCAAAAATAAACTCACAAAGCGTTTAAACATACTTTAAAACTTTTCTCATAAAAACCTTTTTCTTAAAACGTTCCTTATAAACATTTTTCATAAACACTTTTCATAAAACGTTTCTAAAATGTTTCTCATAAATATTTTTCATAAAACATTTATAAAATGTTTTTCATAAACGTTTCCTTATACGTTTTTCATAACACGTCGTTTATAAACCTTTCTTGAAAACATGAAAATGTTTTCCATAAACATTTATCATAAAACATTCCTCAGAATGTTTTTCATAACATACAAATGTTTTTAAATAAACATTCTGTCACGCCTCGGAGTATGGGAGGTGACGTGGTGGTTTAATTAAATCAATTAAGAAAAGATTTGGTTAAAAATAGGGTTTTAGAATGAAATTTATGAGTAAAGAGGTGATAATTTTAAAATCGTTTGAATAGAAAGGTTAAAGAAATAAATGAAACACCATAATAATTAAACAAATAGAAATAACATTAAAATAATCAAATATGGGGTGGAACGCGTATGAGTCCCACTAGCCCACATATTGTGCACACACATATAGTATTGACAATATTATGGTACAACCACAGTCCAGAATAAAAGAAAAGTTAAAGTCTTACATGCCTT
>CAMOHE010048775.1:0-16034 GCA_946598075.1 Artocarpus hirsutus | reverse complement strand
GAGCTAGTAGCTCAATTGGTACTCGAGAAGGAAATAAGAACCTCTTAAGGGAGGTTTGAGGTTCGAACCCGAGGGACGCGAAAGAAAACCCTGAGGGG
Organism: Artocarpus hirsutus; assembly: GCA_946598075.1. Lineage (NCBI taxonomy): Eukaryota > Viridiplantae > Streptophyta > Magnoliopsida > Rosales > Moraceae > Artocarpus > Artocarpus hirsutus. The sequence goes on along the minus strand of CAMOHE010048775.1, from coordinate 15,936 downwards.
CCAGAGGGCCCCAGAGGGGACAGTACGGATGCGTGGGCAGCACGAGGATGGTCTACCAATAAGAGCCATAAGTCTGAGGGCCCCGCAAGGTGGGTCTTATGGAGGCTTAAGGGAGTACGCCCGGGCCGGATGCCACAAAAACTATTCATACTGTAGGCGAGATTTCTACTTACCTGGACTCCAAGCTGAGCGGGTCTAGTTACATCTCGCTGCATCTACAGTTTGTGCAGCATCCTCAGTAGTGCTCTTCAAGTGGCTGTGGATGGCTAAGAATGCTCCATGGAGTTTTATTATTGCTAAAAAATCATTTCGGAGTCTGTTACTGCAATTTGAGTCACCTCGATCTGCGTATAATTAGTACTAGATGATTTTCACCAGAGTGGCATTAGCTCAAACGAAGGTCACCATTGTGTTCAGAGCATCGAAACGAGTCAGGTGGCCATCCTAGATCATCAATCGGAGATCCAGATCATAAAAACCCAAAGTCGCTGTTGACTGGGAATTGACCGGCCGTTGATTGACTTTGATCGGACTTCATTGGCGGCTGAGCTCGAGCCTACCCCCCCTAAATTGATCCTTTTAAGTCCAATGGCAGTGTCAATTTCACCCAATTCAGCCTCTAACATAACAGGTCGACTCTAAAATCTAGGCTAAAAATAGAGGCTTAGGCGGCAATTGTAGCTCGAAATTGGCCGAGGGGTTTTGCTATCCACTCATTTATGAGCATTTTCACTCATCAATTTGAAGCAATGTGGTTAGAAACAGTGGCGACGATGGCCACCACAGCGGCACTAGACAACGATGGTTGAGGCATGGGTTTTCTTCCTCTGTACCCTCTGAATGATTTAGTGTCATTAATTTGACACAATTTGGCTGGGAATGGTGAGATTCATCTCCCACATGGTGGTTGGCGCTGGTGTTCTCCGATCTCCATTGTGCAGCCATGGCTTGCTACAATTGATTGGGGGGAAAGATTCCCTATGGTGGTCTAAGGCTAATGGCACCGATCATGTGCCTCAACTCCACCTAGGATGGTGGGGTCAACCGTGGCATGGTGGTAGCGATGAGGGGTAGATGGGCAGAGCATTTCGGTAGCCGTTGAGATGCAACTAAGCTTGGATCGTGTTCTTCTCATCGTGGTGGTCGTGTAGGAAAAAGAATCACATCAATTGGAGGTCGGATGACGGAGATATCTCGCCAAAAAGTTTGAGTTTCTCTGCCACTTTGATCTGCACGTGCAGCTTTTTTCGACGGTGTTGTGGGTGACACGGTACACCGTTAGACTCAGCTTGTCGAGAGCTTTCCATTGACGCAGGAGGTGTCAAAAACAGAGGCCAGATCATGGACTGAGTTTGAGGAGAGAGAAAGTGTAGAAAGAGAAAGTAGAGAGAGAAAGATGAGCTAATTTTGATTGGCCATATTTTTTTTTTGTGTCATGTATTTATAGACCCTCATGTGTTCTACGTAGTTTAATACATGATGTGTCAAGTTGTTTAAATTTGATCCGTAAACTTAAAATTTTCATAAACATAACTGTACTTTTTTTTTATTGTAATGTTCCCATTCTTTGAAGTATTACATAAAGTCTAATTTTCTTGTTGTATCATTGCCGTATAAACATCTCCATACTATCATAACATTGTTTTCATAAAATTTATCCATATTGTATGGATTATTCTGACAACATAAACATTGACAGTGTTGTCTTTAAAATCACTGATTCACTTATTTCACCAATTATACATACATATATATTTATTTATTCATTTGCTAAAAATAATATTTTGTATTTAATAACCTTGGTTTAAACTTAAAATTTGATTTCTTGATCTTATTTTAAAACAATAACTTTGATACATTTGTCTTTAAAACCAATGATTAACTATTTTCACAACTATATACATATATATATGTATATATGTATATCAATTCTAAGAAAGATATTATGTATTTAAAACTTTGCTCAATATAATTATTTATTATTAATTTTATTCTTTTTTAACTTTTAAAACTTTAAAATTTATAACATATACTTTTCATTAAAACTTTTCATATTATAAACTTCAAATTTCATTATAAAAACAATAGTTGTAATTTTATAAAAGTTTTGTAAATTAAATTGACTATCTAAATTCAATTTAATTTAAAATCTGAAACTTAGCACAATCTCGAGCTTTACTGATATAACCCAAACTATTTCTCATAAAGAGCTATTTATAGATCCACTTCTTATCAATAGATCAGCGTTTGTGGACTCTATCAATGCTCTTCTTCTTCTTATTCACTATTATTTTAACAACTGATATTATTATTATTGTCATTATTATTACAACAATAATAACCTTATGTAATTATTAATGTGTATAATAACTAACTATACACATTCAAAACATTGGAATTCTTGCATCCTTGAAGTTGTTGCTCACCATTTTCTGAATCATGGTATAGAGCTCATGATCATTATTGATCTGCGTTTCTTTTACTGAACTGATATCATATAGGAATTTTCACATAATCTTAGTATGTTGAAAATTTCACTTTTTGTCAAATGATCCCAATTTAAACATTCTAATTGAGATTCTTATAAAAATCACTTCTTTGGTTCGTACATAAAATTAATAAATCATAAAATTTTAATTTAACACATTAAATAATTATTTTTAATTATTTTAATGTACTATCATAACATTACATTGTTACATGTTTCATAAATAAAACATATAAATTTGTGCATTCACAACATTATTTATTTTAAGGTATTACAGCTATTAAAACCTTCAAATTTGCATATTAATAAACTCAAATCTTGTACTTTCTCAAGTACTTAGCTGAGTAATAATGGAAAAATTCTCAATTAATCATACTGATTAATTTCTAGATTTTTTCGGTCATTATATCTACTAATAATAAATTTCTTGGTTTCTGGGCACCACAACTTATAGCCTTTAACACCAGGCTTATAACCAAGAAATATGCACTTCATAGATATAGGCTCTAGCTTTCCATTATCAACAAGAGCATAGGCGAGACAGCCAAAAAATTTTAAATTAGAGTAATCTATATAGGTTTTCCTGATTAGATCTCTTTTGGTGTCTTCTTGTCAATGGCGATGGAAGGAGAGCGATTGACCAAGTAGCAAGCTGTAGAAGTGGCTTCAGCCCAAAACAACTTAGGTAGGCTAGCATTGGAGCATATGCAACGTACCTTCTCCATCAATATTCTATTCATCCACTTTGCCACACCATTTTGCTACAAAGTATATCGGTTTGTTAAATCTCTCACAATTCCTTCTAATTTACAGAAGGTATTAAATTCGTCTAAACAAAAATCCAAGCCATAATCAATGTGGAAACGTTTAATTGGCTTACCGGTCTACTTTGTTACCATGGTTTTCCAATCTTTGAACGTAGCAAAAACATCATTCTTTTGCTTTAAAAAGAATGTCCATACCTTTCTAGAAAAATTGTCTATAATCGTAACAATGTAACTAGCTCCACCATGAGAAGGTACAGTAGATGGTCCCCAAAGGTCAGAATGAACCTACTCTAAAATATCTTTTGTGTTGTGAATGCCTTTACCAAATCTGACTTTGTTTTATTTCCCAAATACACAGTGCTCATAGAACTCCATCTTACCTATGCACTGTCCACCAAGAAGCCCTTTTTTACTTAACTTTGCCATCCTATGCTTACTCATATGCCCCAGTCGCATATGCCACAACTTTCTAAGATCACCATCAGACATGATGGACGTAGAAACTTTTGCATCACCAACAACTGTAGTGCCTTGCAAAACATACAAACCAGTAGCTTTCTTCGCACCTTTCATCATCACAAGAGCACATTTACTAACTCTCAGAACTCCACCTTCACCGGTGTACTTGTATCCTTTAGCATTAAGAGTACTTAAGAAATTAAATTCCTCTTAAGATTGGGGACATGTCTTGCCTCACCTAATTTCCTCACTACACCATCATGCATCTTAATTGTAACGGTACCAATACCATCAACCTTGCATAGGGTGTTGTTTCCCATCAAAATAGAGCCCTTAAGAACCATCTCATATATTGAAAACAAATCTTGGTTGGGACACATATGAAACGTACATACAGAGTCAAGAACCCAATCCTCGTAGGGTTTGGAATCACCATCAGAAATTACCAAAAACTCACCATCAGAAACTTCTTCAACGACACTAGCCTCACCGGCATTCGGTTTCTTCCTCGATTATTAACCCTCTTGTTTTTATTCTGCAACTTATAACACTCAATTTTAACATGCCCTTTCTTTTTGCAATAGTTATAGAACTTTTTATTATTTCTAGATTTAGACCTACCTCTATTCTTAGTCCCACAACTTCTCTCTTGGGTTCTACCTCTAACAATTAAACCCTCTCCTTGTGTTTCGGATCCAATCACTAACTACTTTATCTTTTCTTTAGAAAATAAAGCCTCATTAAACTCATCTAAGGTAAGAGTTTCCCGACTATACAAGATGATATCCCTAAATGTGGCATATGATGAAGGCAACGAACATAATAAAATTAACCCAAGGTCTTCTTCATCATACTTAACTTCCATAGCTTCCAAATCAGACACAATCTCCTTAAATACAGTTAAGTGATCCTCGAGAGATGTACCTTCAGACATTCGGTGAGAGTATAGTCACTGCTTTACACGAATTTTGCTACTTAGACTCTTGGTCATGCATAATTGCTCTAGCTTGAGCCATAAAGTAGCAGCAATCTCCTCCTTTAGTACATCCTACAAAATCTAATTTCACATATGAAGGTGTATTTGGAACAGAGCCTTTTTGTCCTTGCGCACTTTTTCCTCCTTCCCATGACGAGGGCATCTTATCGAAACCCAATAGCACATCATCAAGGTCTATCTGTGCTAGAACAGCCTGCATCTTCACTTGCCCTAGAGAAAACCTCGTTGTGCGATCCAACAACAGAATATCAAATTTCATGGTTGCCATTGCCAATCAAAGCCAAAGCTCTAATATCACTTGTTAGAAATTAAAGCAATAAACAATAAGAAATAGAGAGAAAAATGCACATATGAATTTACATGGAAAAACCCTAATTAGGGGTTAAAAAACCACGGGCAGAGGAGAATCAATCCACTAATCACAAAACAGATATTACAACAGTGTTTAGAGAGCTTAAATACAGAAATTTACTCGCTCAATCACTCACAAACTCACAAGATTGAGTTCTCTGTACCACTATCAACATTATGATCTCTATGATATCTATAAACAATGGAGAATATCAAGTGTATATATATATATATATGTGTATGTGGAGACTTAAACCCCAACTCAAAACAATCCAAAGATGAGTAAAAACGTGGAACCAGCGAATCGTAGAGCTGCAGCACTATCTTTATGCCAAGAGTGGTTTTGGGTCACCACAATAACAATGACTAACTATTAATGGCTAAGAAATTAAATTTTCCTCGTTTCCCTTCATTCTTTTCTTTGTACTCCCCACCATCAAACTAGATTGACTGTTACTATATAGGAGCCACAATTTTTGTTATTGAATAATATATATTTTTTAATCCTCATATCCTATATAAGGTTAAAACCTTACTACTCGTAAAATAGTTAAACCCAATCTAGTTTATAATATACTTTTTAGACCAAGACCTACTGTTTATAAGTAACGGGGTTCTAACTGCACAAGTTAAAGAGGAGTGCTCATTGATCAATGTATTATGCTATTTCAATTTGTTTTCAAGTAGTCGCTGGTCAAATGATACATAATTGTACTTTTTGGGGGACTATGACGTTTGGAGATAGAACTAGGCAACAAAGATAATACAGAGAACATAAAATATGGAAGAAGACGTTTTCTTTTTTTCTTTTTTCTGTGTGTACACACACTCTTGAGTTTATATTTTAGTCCTTTTTTTTTTAAAAAAAAAAAGGGAACTCGTGTAACGTGCAAATTTGAGTTGGGATGGACGTTTAAAAATTATACAAGGTGTTGCTCGAGGGCTCCTTTACCTGCATGAAGTTTCTCGACTAAGAATCATTCATCGAGATCTCAAAGCTAGTAACATTTTGTTAGATGAAGAAATGCACCCTAAGATTGCAGATTTTGGAATTACAGGGATGTTTGTTGTTAACCAAACTCAAGGCGGTACAAATTGAATTGTGGGAACCTAGTAAGTTACATCTCAAACTAGGCTGAGCCTTATTCCATGACAAAGATCTTGATCATATAAGCAATATATATGAATGTGTTCCATAACAGAGAAGCTCTTAATTTCCATTTTAAAAGCTAATTGGTTTCATATAAATCTAATATTAGTAATTAAAACTTTCTTTCTTTGCAGTGGATATATGGCCCCTGAGTACGCTATGTATGGGCAATTTTCAGTCAAGTCGGATGTATTTAGTTTTGGTGTGTTACTTTTCGAAATATTAAGCGGCCAAAAAAATAGTCGTTTTTACCATGATGAGCTCGTAGAGGACCTCTTAAGCTATGTACGTCATAACTACACTATGCGCTGGCCTAATTTTGAGAAGTTTTATATACATGTTAAATTGAAAAAAAAAAACATGTTATCTCTAACCTTACACGCACACGTGTTCAATATCATTACAGGCATGGATAAATTGGAAGGGAGGAACAGCCTTGAATGTTGTAGATCCCCTAATCAGACTTGGTTCAGGATCTGAATTAATGCGATGCATCCACATTGCTTTATTATGCGTCCAAGAAAATGTGGCCAAGAGACCAACTATGAATACAGTTCTTCTCATGCTAAACAGTGATACACCCTCGCTCCCGTCGCCATCAGAACCAGCTTTCTTGAATAGCTACGTCGGATCAGATATGTCAATGGCTTCTTCAAGGATCATGAATGAATCGGATCATTCTAGGAGTGAGTATGCTCAATCATCTGGCAATCAAATATCAATCACTGAACTCTATCCTCGGTAGACACAAGAACATATACATAACAAATACACAAAGAGGACAGATTAAAGAAATTAATGAGATGACAATTATTTTCTTTTTTTTCCTTGCTATTTGAAACTGTAGTACGTGCATTATGGTTTGATGAAATTGTGATGAAATACGCTTCATGTGATATGGTTTGGCTATTTTGTTTCAACGAAAGGAAGTTTAATTATACATAATCTGAGAGATTGAATTAATATTCGATGTTTAATCAGTCAAGAAGGAAACAAACAGAATTATACGTTTTTAACAAAATTCAACTAACAAGACCTTTGAAATTACATCATATAGCCTACGACTAATACATGATAAGTTAAGTGTCGTACTAATCTCTCGACCTACGGGGAGGATTTAAGACCTCTCAACTTGTAGGGATGCATCCAATTTAGTTTATTTTATGGTCTAGGGGAGGAATGGGTACATACAGATAGGGTCCCATTAAGTATGGCAGATTAGATACATAAGCTATATACATAATGAAGCATAATCAGCTTATGCATGCTTTTATAAATATTTCAACCTTTGTTTTGCAAGAATATGTTTCCTATTTGTTGAGTGAAAGCTCATTCAGATATATTCATGCTGTAGTTAAGCAATCTGTCAACAACTTGTGATGGACAATAGCGAGCAGCGGACGGATAGGGGAGAAAGGTATAGATATCGCTTGCAAAAGTATCTTCTATAGTAGTTTTAAAATGAATATGTATATATGTATGTATAAACGGTTTTTTGCAAGTATGTTTTGAAAACAAGGATTGTGATTTCACAGCCTTAGTCTGGGTTATTTAAAACTAATATGTTGCAAAATATATATATATATATATATAAAAAGTTTAAATAAATTAATTATAGTGATGTTTAGTTTTAGAAATGTTTTTAAGAGATTTTTTTAATTAAGAAATTGTTTTAAGGAAATTAATTTAAGAATTAGTATTATATTTTAAAAAAATTGTCCCACAAATTTAGTATTTTACGATAAGTTAAAATTAAAAATACGATTATGTAGTTAAGTATCGGCCATATAGATAGTCATTACAGGTTTTGCGTGTTGTCTCTTATCTTTTACGGTTTCTTGTTTTTTCTGTTTTGTGTTTGCTGTGGTTGGTTGTTTTTCTGTTTGAAGCCTTGTTGGCTTGTTTCTTGGTATGAATATCCCATTTTCCCCAAAAAAAAAAAAAAAAAAGTTATAAATTTCTCCTCGGATTTAAAATATCACATCTTAGTATTGTCGGCTTGTTGCCGACAATGACGGGCATCAATATCGAAACACGCACATCAATTTCTTCTTTTCAGTAGTCTTACTTTATCAATCAAACCAATCAGACGTTTGTTAAATCATGTCACTCATTTTAAACATGTCAATTTCTTTCTTTTCAAAGCCTATTCTCTTCGTCAATCACGTTGTTGTTGACTTTCAATTTGTGTAGTGGTTCAGCTGAAGATCTTTTATGATTTTCTTAGAAGGGACAGGCTTAGGAAAAGTTTGGGGTCAAAAATAAAAATAATGCATAAAAAACACGATGGACTGAGAATGATTGAAATCCACAACTCGACATAAATATGATATTTTAAAGGTCCCAAATTTGTCGTTTTTACTCGTCTTCCAATCATTGAGTCTAGTTACTTTAAAGTCCCTGACATGATAAACGTGGAGTCGTGTTTCATGGTGGATTTTACTTTTTAGACTTGGGGCGTTGAAACAAGGTTTAATAAAAATGGCGACAAGGGAGAAGGAGACAGAATATCAAATTTTTTAAAATTTTAAAGTAAATATTGAGTTTTAAAAATATTTACAATAAATATTAGATTTACAATATAGATGATTTATTATTTATTATTTAAATAAGAAATATTTATATTATAAACAATGATTAAATACAAAATTTACATCATAAACTTATCTATTTTGTAAATAACTGTAAACAAGTGGGTAAATGAATTATTTAGATAATAAATTTTTAAAGCATGTTGTTAGTAAAATTAGTTTTGAAAAGGTGATATTTAGTAAATTTAGTTTTAAAAAGGTTATATTTCTTATAATTTTATTAACAAAATAAAAATCGTCACTTTTTATTACTTTCCCACTGTTTTCGTGCACTTTGCAGCCAGCTTCGGTACTCGTGAGGAAATTACAATTATTCCTACTTATTTTACAACCACACAACAAATTCAATCCATGAATTGCCAATAATTTCGACAAGTTCTCCAAATTCTTAAAAACCAATTTAATTGTTTCATGAGCTAACTTGCTTGGAAAAAAGTACTCGAGCCAGAATTAAAGCTTACCAATATATAATTTGCTAATTCATCTTCCACAATCAAGCTTTCGCACAACCAATGGCAAGAATATTTTCTTCAAGATCGTTTCTCATTCTTTGCACAATCTTCCTTCTCCTCCTGATCACCAAAGCCACCTCTCAGCCTGAAATCAGATACCACGTTTGTGCAAATAACAGTCGCAGACTTACTAACGCATACCGGGCAAACCTCGATAATCTCCTATCGTCCCTCGCCTTAAAAGGCGATAATGGTTTCAGCTTTTATAATCTCTCTTTCGGCGACGCAGCCAACAAAGTTCATGCTATTGGGAGATGTAGAGTAGACATCGATCCTGAAACATGCCGTATTTGCATCAACGACTGTTCATACCTTCTGAGACAGCGTTGCCCTGATAAGGAGGCGGTAGTTGGATGGTACGACAACTGTACGCTGCGCTACTCCAATCACTCCATGTTAGGCATCGTGGAAACTTCTCCAATGAAGAATTGGGGGAACCCCCGAAATGTATCATCTAATGTGGATCGCTTTTTCCAAAATCTCACAACTTTGCTGAAAGACCTGAAAAAACAGGCTGCTGGCGGTGGTTCTCTTCGCAAGTTTGCAACGGGAAATACAAGCGCTCCAGACTTTCAAACCATATACGCGTACGTGCAGTGCTCACCAGATTTGTCACAGGAAGACTGTGAGAGTTGCTTGGATTATGAGTTTAGGATGCTTTCTGAATATTTTTATGGGAAGATGGGAGGAAGAGTTATTGTGCCCACTTGCTACGTTAGGTATGAGACTTATCTCTTCTTTGGATCTGCGTATGAGCCATTAAAAGCAACCCCTCCACAATTAGCACCCCCGCCAACTAACAGGACCGCAAGGATAAGAGGTATACATCTTTCAGACGATTGTATTGCAATGTTTTATTTTATTTTTTGGAATTCTCTGTCACTACAACCTGGTTTTAGTGTTTAAACAGGCAGATTTCTGCGTTATTGCAGGAAAAGAGAGTAACACATCAAGAACTATCATTATTGCTAGCGTTTCAAGTATAGTTGCTTCTTTGATGCTCGTCATCTCTGTCTTTCTGTATTTAAGGAGGAAAAACGAAAAGGATGCTGAAAGTAAGTTGAGATTATCTAATTCTAAAGCTTGGATTTCAAAACCGGCTCCCTGTATAATTTACTTCTTTTCCAAACAGGATCTTCCTTAAGCATCAAAATTAATTATTATTATTATTATTTTAACTTTTCCGTATATAATAGTATTTGGCAATCAAGACTATCAGTCCAAGTTTCTTCCCTTGGAGATATTATCCCCCTTGGCCTTATCAACTTATTCAAACAGATCTTATACAAAGTCGTATGTTTTTCTTATATGTACAAGTTCGAAAGACGTGGTTCGTTTTCTTACTAAGCTTTTTCTCAGTGGCTTTTACTATTAAGGTTTTTAATATATATACGCACACATATAAGATTTATCTTAGTAATTGATTTTTAAAGGCGTAGTTTAGGATAGCATCTGTTGCTGCTCGGTTTTGTTCCCACTTGCCTTACTATTGTAAACGGTCTTTTTCCATTGGGTTTGGATTAGTATGTTTATGGCCTTTCGGGTTGTTTCCATTCATTTTCCCATGGACTCATGTAATTTTTTAATTTTTAATAACATTGAGTGGGTAGCTTAACAAAATTACATATTTAAAATATAGTTTTGAGATTGATTGGAATCCCTTTAAAAGAAAATAATGTAGATTATTTGTTCTTTGTCCTTCCAGTTCTTCAATTATACCAATCTGTTGAAGAAATTGAAAGTTTGGAATCCTTGCAATACAGTTTTGAGACCATTAAAGTCGGGACAAATAACTTTTCTGAGGGTAATAAACTTGGACAGGGTGGATTTGGTTCTGTTTACAGGGTAAGTATAGGTGTAAAAGGTCAGTTCTTTTTATGCTTCAATTCAACTTAGTGCAATTTCATTCTTCATTAGCACATATTTTGTGAAACATTTCAGGGAAGGCTTCCAAATGGACAAGATATAGCTGTTAAAAGGTTGTCTAGGGACTCAGGCCAAGGAGATCTTGAATTCAAGAATGAGGTATTACTAGTTGCCAAGCTTCAACACCGTAATCTTGTTAGGCTCCTTGGCTTCTGCTTGGAAGGAAATGAGAGGCTTCTGGTTTATGAGTTTGTTCCAAAAGGAAGCCTTGATCACTTTATATTTGGTATGATTAAATTCCTCTGTTTTGTGGTAGTACATTATCATATTTTAATTAGAGATATACGCATTACGTTTCAACTTTTATATCGTCAACCGTGTGTACGCAAACTCTTGAGTTTATATTTTAGTTTTTTGTTTTTTGTTTTTTTGTTTTTTTTAAACGGAGTTCATGTTAGATCCTAGCAAGCGTGCAAATTTGAGTTGGGATGTATGTTTCAAAATTATACAAGGTGTTGCTCGAGGGCTCCTTTACCTGCATGAAGATTCTCGACTGAGAATTATCCATCGAGATCTCAAAGCTAGTAACATTTTGTTAGATGAAGAAATGCACCCTAAGATTGCAGATTTTGGAATGGCAAGGATGTTTGTTGTTAACCAAACTCAAGGCAGTACAAATCGAATTGTGGGAACCTAGTAAGTTACATCTCAAACTAGGCTGAGCCTTATTCCATTACAAAGATCTTGACCATATAAGCAATATATATGAATGTGTACCATAACAGAGGAGCTCTTAATTTCCATTTTAAAAGCTAATTAGTTTCATATACATCTAATATTAGTAATTAAAACTTTCTTTCTTTGCAGTGGGTATATGGCCCCTGAGTACGCTATGTTTGGGCAATTTTCAGTCAAGTCGGATGTATTTAGTTTTGGTGTGTTACTTTTCGAAATATTAAGCGGCCAAAAAAATAGTCGTTTTTTCCATGAAGAGCTCGCAGTGGACCTCTTAAGCTATGTACGTCATAACTACGCTATGCCCTGGCCTAATTTTGAGAAGTTTAATATACATGTTAAGTTGAAAAAAAAAAAAAGTGTTATCTCTAACCTAACACGCACACGTGTTCAATATTATTACAGGCATGGAAAAATTGGAACGAGGGAACGGCCTTGAATGTTGTAGATCCCCTAATGAGACTTGGTTCAGGATCTGAACTAATGAGATGCATCCACATTGCTTTATTATGTGTCCAAGAAAATGTGGCCAAGAGACCAACTATGAATACAGTTCATCTCATGCTAAACAGCGACACACTCTCGCTTCCGTCGCCATCAGAACCAGCTTTCATGAATAGCTACGTCGGATCAGATATGTCATTGGCTTATTCAAGGATCATGAATGAATCGGATCATTCCAGCGGTGGGTATGCTCAATCATCTGCAAATCAAATATCAATCACTGAACTCTATCCTCGGTAGTGACAAGAACATATATACATAAAAAACACACAATGAAGACAGATTAAAGAAATTAATAAGAAGACAATTATTTTCTTTTTTTTTTCCTTGCTATTTGAAACTATAATACGTGCATTGTGGTTTGATGAAACTGTGATGAAATGCGCCTTCATTTCATATGGTTTGGCTATTTTGTCTAAACGAAAGGAAGTTTAATTATACATTATTTCAGAGATTGAATTAATCTTCAATGTTTAATCAGTCAAGAAGGAAAAAAAAAGACAGAATTATACGTTTTTAACCAAATTCAACTAACAAGACATTTGAAATTACATCACATAGCCTAAAGGCTAATACACGACAGGTACAATTAATTAGCGCCTATTGATTGGTTATTTCTACATTTACTTGTGATATAATTTATATATATATATATATATTTATAGTTTACAATGTATTTTATTGGTTACATACTTGAGCATTTGCAAGCGATCAACTTGACTTGACTATATACAGTAATAAGTTTACTCAGCGGACTATTTTTTTTCCACGAGGGTAAAAACAATATTTAGGAAGTGAATTTTGTGGAAGTTAGTCCATAAATTTAACAACTGCCCAATTAGTTATGTGTTTTTATAATATAAAAATAAAGCTACGCAATCCTGCATGCTATATTCTTTTGAGAGGCCTCACCCACAATTGCTTTATCGCGGTTAAAACTTTCTGCGTTTCACGATTGAACGGGTTAATGTGGTGGTTTATGTAGAGGAATCACGGAAAATATTTAAAACACCATTGTGTTTAGTGAGGAGACTATTCTTATCCCTTTTATTATCGAAGTGCTTAAAACATGCTGTTGAAAATCTTCCAAAGTTAGTATCCGGATTCTAGGGCCTAAACAAGGAAATATTTTAGCTGATTGACAGCTATAGAATCAGGCTTTATTGCTCTAATGAGCTGTGTAATTTGACAATTTTTTACTTTCCTAGTTTAGTTTTCTTTCCATTATTAGATTAGGAAAATCAATCACTGCACTAGTATACATGTAGCATCTATGTATCATTTTTAATCAGAGAAATAAGAAATATTCAATATTCTCTCAAAAACTTTCATGGTATTAGAGCCCTTTTGATCCTAGGGCTAAAACCGTGTCCGTACTGCCGTCAGCAATCACCTTGTGCGCTGTCTGTCGCCGCGACCATACAGCCACCGTCCAGACTTCCGTATAGTCCGAATACATCGTCGACCTCGTGCAGCCGCCTATCATCGGTCGGCGTCCGTACAGTCCGTACAGCACCCCCCGTACGGCCACCGTGCAAGCCCGTCCGTATAGGTCCGCACACACCCCCAGGTTCCGTACAAGTCATGCATCCGTCCGTACAAGCCCCCTGTAGTTGCCAATTGTCACACGTCCGTACAAACCGTACGTTCACATGGTGAAATTCGGAATGGCTACAGAAAAACTCAGTTTCTCCTCCACAACATCTGACGTCACCTCTCATCAAACTTCCACTGTCTCCAATCCAAGTGGAATGTCAGATAGCAGCCAAATTCTCATTACAGGACACAAACTCAATGGGAACAATTATCTGCAATGGTCCTAATCTGTGATGATGTTTATTTGTGGGAGAGGAAAAGATGATTATCACACTGGGGAAGTTGCCATTCCAGAGAAGAATGATCCACAGTACAAGACTTGGAAGACCAACAATCACTTGGTAATGTCATGGTTAATAAATTCCATGAACAATGAGATAGGTGAGAATGTTCTTCTATATGGGATGGCAAAGGAGATTTGGGATGCTATAAGAGAGACATATTCAAGTTCTGAAAACACCTCAAAACTTTTTAAGATCGAAGCCAAACTACACGATCTCCGACAAGAAGATCTTACTGTCACCCAATATTTCAACACTCTTACCCGCTATTGGCAACATCTCGACATGTTTGAAGTCCATAATTAGAAGTGCCCTGAAGACACAGCTCTATACAGAAATATTGTAGAGCAGAAACGGACATTCAAATTCCTTCTTGGTCTCAACAAAACCTGGATGAAGTCCGAGGGAGAGTAATGGGAACCAAACCTCTTCCAAGTATTTGAGAAGCTTTTTTTGAAGTTCGACGTGAAGAAAGCAGAAAAAAGGTTATGATGGGATCCCAAAATTCCACTTCAGACCTTGAAGGATCTGCTCTTGCAGTACGAGGACCACCGCCAAGTAATAATGAAAATCAGCAAAGGAAAGAGAGACCTTGGTGTGATCACTGCCGCAAACCTGGACATCTCAGGGAGACTTGTTGGAAAATTCATGGCAAACCTGCTGATTGGAAGCCATCGAGATCAACCAATAACAGAGAAAACCGTGCCAACATTGCAGCCACATTGGATGACAACTCAGCCTTAACTGAATCAAGTCCCTTCACCAAAGAGCAACTTGAGGTTCTATAAAAACTTTTCAACCAAAATGCAGTCTTTGGTTCTCGGTCTTAATCAAGTAACTCTGTGTCTGGAACTAGCATGTTAGCACAAAAAGGTAATTCCTCATTGGCCCTTATGGTTGACAAATGGCACACAAAACCATGGATTATTGATTCAGGAGCATTAGATCACATGACAGGAGATGCAACAGTATTTTACAAATACAGTCCATGCAATGGAGACTCTATAGTCTGAATTGCTGATGGTACATTATCCAAAGTCGAGGGAATTGGTTTAGTCAAAATTACCAAGGATCTGACCCTAAATTCTGTTCTTCATGTTCCCAGTTTGGATTGTAATTTACTTTCCATTAGTAAATTGACTCGTGATTTGAATTGTGTAACTAAGTTTTTCCCAAACTTGTGTAAATTTTAGGAATTGGATTCGGGGAAGACGATTGGCAGTGCTGAGATGTGTTCGGGACTCTATCTCCTCAAGGACCATACTCCTCTAAGAAGACAAGCTCAAACTACAAGTGGTGTCTTTCTTAGAAGTCAGTTTGTTTTAAATTCCTATGTCAATAAAGATAGTGAAATTATGTTGTGGTACTATCGTCTTGGTCACCCTAATTTTATGTATTTAGAAAAACTTTTTCCTTCAATGTTCATCAATAAAAATCTGAAACATTTCAAATGTGAAATTTGTCAATTCTCTAAGCATACTCGTAATACCTATCCCAATCTTTCATACAAACCATCTCGTCCATTTGCCATGATTCATAGTGATGTATGGGATCCCTCAAGAGTGAAAAATATAACAGGAAATCGATGGTCTGTATCATTTGTTGATGATCACACTAGGCTGACCTGGATATTCCTCAT